>CAUYOR010188286.1:0-21475 GCA_963573925.1 Callimico goeldii
TGCACAGCCGTCCTCTACGGGTGCACATTCATTCATTCACAGTGCACAGCCGTCCTCTAAGGGTGCACATTCATTCATTCACAGTGCACAGCCGTCCTCTAAGGGTGCACATTCATTCATTCACAGTGCATAGCCACCCTCTAAGGGTGCACATTCATTCATTCACAATGCACAGCCGTCCTCTAAGGGTGCACATTCATTCATTCAAAATGCACAGCCGTCCTCTAAGGGTGCATTCATTCATTCACAGTGCACAGCCGTCCTCTAAGGGTGCACATTCATTCATTCACAATGCACAGCCGTCCTCTAAGGGTGCACATTCATTCATTCACAGTGCACAGTCGTCCTCTAAGGGTGCACATTCATGCATTCACAGTGCACAGCCGTCCTCTAAGGGTGCACATTCATGCATTTGGCTGTTTGCTGTGTGCTTCCCTCAATTTATGAAGGCTCCTTGAAGTCGGGAGCCACATCTCTTGTGTTTGGAATTGTATTTCCAGTACCTAGAACACTGATGAGTGAATGATCAATAAATATTTCTGTGCTTATTGAAAGAAATCCTTTGCAGAAATGCCTTAATGAAGTCACCTGCCAGCATGAAAGGCCTGGTTCAGATTTGGAACTAGTCCCCAGCAGCAAAAATCCTGGCTTTTTCTCTCCATGACAGTAGAAAATATCAAGTATGGAACTGGTGGGGAATTGTTTTGCTGTGAATATTGGGAGGATAATGATGGAAAGGAATGAGCAGTGGGTCTGGGCCATGTGAAGAAGAAGGGAAGAGAAAACCTTTAGAGACGGGGAAAAGGTCAAGGTGGAGAGATTTAAAAACCACAACTGTGGAGCATGGAGGGCTGGGCTTTGAAAAATACCCCCCGAGTTTCCAGTTTATCTGGTCTCAAGGATTTGTATTTTCAGAAAAGTCCCCTAGGTAATTGTAACGTACAGCCAGGGTTGAAATACCACTCAAATCAAAGAACAAATGTAGTCAGATGTGCCCAGTTAAAGTTCAGCCTGTGACATAGTCAGCCTTACGTGTTTTTCCAGTGACTTATTTTTACCTACACGACACGCTACGCTTTAAATCAAAGGACTGTGCCGATACCTGTATAAATGTCTGTAGGAATTTCCAATGTTATCATTAAATCAAACCACTGCAAATAATGTTGGAACCTTAACCACAACATGAAGCAAATGGGTTTCAGCTGAAGTGTTTGGGTTTGAGAAGTTAGGGGAGAATTTCTCACTTTCAGTTTCTATAGCTCTTTGTTTGTGTGTATATCATAGAGTGACAGGACCTTTAGACATCCACGATCCGGCACATATAACACGATAATACCTTCAAACATCTTAAAAGGCGGGTCAATATAGAAGGTGGGGGGTTATTGTTCCCTCCCGTTTCATATTCTTCCTTAGAAATCAACACCATATTTGTGTTTAAAGAGATGTCCTAGATATTTTTATTCCAAGTGGCAGATCCTGTTTACTGAATAAATGCTAAAAACCATTGTCAGGCGGTTTAAATTACCTTATGCTGTCTTTGCCATTCAAATGCGATAATATACATTCTTAAAGGTATATATTTTAATGAAATGTTATTCATGCACTAAATTTTCTTCTACTGTATAGAAATTAAAAGCAACATTTCTCTGGCCTAGAGCTAAGTTTTTATGACTCCCATGGTATTCTCGTTTTTTTAATCTTGATTTTTAAAGATGTTCAAATAAGTGAGTTTTCTTTTTACTTGACACATTTTCACATATGTTGCCTTGATCTTTCACATCTCTTACCCATATGGGAGCCTTCCTAGAAAATAAAGGATCTGTATTTAATTATCTCATGGGGACAATTTAAAGGGAAATCCAGAGCTGCTTCTCTATAGCTCTGCCTTAAGGAGGAATAAGAAGCAATGGCGAACTTACAGCTTTTGGCTGTTGATAGAGATTTCTCATAGTTCCCTCTGTGATAGCACGAAACCCACCGTTCACTTGGGCACATCCCATGCTCATTGACTTGGACCCTAATTTGCAAATATTCACATTGCAACCAGGCAGCGGTGTTTATCACAAAGGTTTGCTTAGCAAATTAAAAATTATGCAAAGGTAAAAGACATAGCATTGAAATGGAAACCAACAAACTATGTAACTTTAAACAGCTGAAAAAGTATTCATTTACACTGAATAATTTCAAGCTGATTCTTAAAAATCTAGAGTCACAAAATTTGCATTTTATAGTTGAAACTAGGCTTAGAGAGCTCAAAAGATTCACCCCACGATCGTATAGCTGAACAGGTGCAAAACCAAGGTTGGTTGACAAGTGCAAATTCCCTGCCATGTGAGTCTACCTTCCAAAGTCTTTATTAAAACCGTGTTCTCAGAACAGTCTTATGCTAGTTCCAATTCTTTTTTTCTTGAATATAATAATATTTCTGGTAAGATACATTCTAGAGTCTACATCTTTTCTCTAAATCCAAGTGGTCTTTCTGTACGATAGTCACAGTAATGAAGCTCTACTCTATTCTGCTACAGTCTAAGACATGGAATTGTCTATGGTTTTCATATACATTCGGATAAATGAACCTAGAGAAATGAATGGCAGGTTGATGTACTTGGGAAAGCCTTGCCTGATGTCTATTTATTAATCAGAACTTTTCTAGTTTTAAGTGACTGAAATCTATGTTGTTGCCGCTGATAGCTGGAAAGTAGACTAGGATGGTGTGCAGGTGTATTATTTCATTTTCATCAGCAGATAAAGACATACTCGAGACTGGGCAATTTACAAAAGAAAGAGGTTTAATTGGTCTTATGGTTCCACGTGGCTGGGGAAGCCTCACAATCACAGTGGAAGGCAAGGAGGAGCAAGTCACATCTTACACAGATGGCAGCAGGCAAAGCGAGAATGAGGAAGACACGAAAGCAGAAACCCCTGATAAAACCTTCAAATCTCTTGAGACTTATTCTCCACCATGAGATGGGGAAGCTGCCCCCATGATTCAATTATCTCCCTCCCACAATACATGGGAATTATGGGAGTACAATTCAGGATGAGATTTGGGTGAGGACACAGCCAAACCCTATCAGCAGGATTGAAGGAAGAATTTCAGAAACCAGAATCAGGGACAGGGATTCGACCAGTCACTTATGCCATGTTTGCTTACCTCTGCGTGGCTTCGTTCTGCAGACAGACTTCTGCCAACATCTGGGAAGATGGTACTAGTCACCTGAGCTTTATATCACACTGGCAATATCACTGTCAACTGTGGCTTCCAGATCTACTTCTGAATCTCAGAGAAAGTCTCCAGTTGACACTGCTTAGGTTATGTGTCCCACTGGGTCCACAGGGAAAGGACAGCTTGGCTGGCTGGGGATATCGCAAGTTGGGTCAGGGATGGATGCAAAATCAAAAGATGGGGAATAGAAAAACTTTACAGACAGACAAAGCAGAAACTGCCAAAGTCAATTACATATGGAATTTATTGATTTGAGCAGCTAGAAGAACACTCATCTACTCCCTCATCTCTTTCCCGTGGACCTGTCTCTTTAATGGAAGAATTTGGAAAAATACGAATGCCCAGGGCTCATTCCAGAGCCTCTGAATGAGGATTTCATAAGGCGAAGCCCAGGGGTGCTTAGTATTTAAACAGCACCACCGGTGACTCTGACACATCCCTAGACAAGAAGTACTGTTTTAAGTAATTATCATTAGGAGTCTATTTTCTGGGATGGATAACATATCAAGCATTCATCAGCCATCAACAACTTACCATGAATTAGTTCAACAGATTAGCCGAATTCACTGAGCAGGATTTTAAAATCATGATACACAGAATGAATACAATTTGATGAAGAAGAAAAGAGGAATTAGAGCTGGCACTAAGTGGGGTCTGGGGTGGGGAGTGGGGGTTGGGATAGCATTGCCGTGGGGGCTCTGTGCAGTTAAGAATAATCTGAACCTCATATTTTAATTTCTGGGCATGATCTATGATTCCAGCTCTCTGTTTCCTCCTTCCTATTTAACAATTTCCCTACGTCATGATTCCTCGGTTTGCTCCAATTTTCTACTGGCCCGAACCCTCTCCCCAAGCTGCTTCAAACACCCTGCAAGTCATTCTTCCAGGCCTCAGCAGACCTCAGCCTAGGTCAGCCCTACAGTTGAACTTCTCCTCTCCTGCTTGCTGGCTGCTGTTTCCTTCCTTCCTCTCCTTCCTTTCCTTCTTTTCCTTCCTTCCTCCTTCCCTCCTTCCCTTCCCCTCTCTCTCCCTCTCTTCCCCCCTCTCTCTCTCCCCCTCTCTCTCCCTGTCTCTCTTCTCTCTTTTCCTCTCTCTCTCTCTCTCTCTCTCTCTCTCTCTCTCTCTCTCTCGTCTGGCTCTGTCACCCAGGCTGGAGTGCAGTGGTTACTGCAACCTCCACCTCCTGGGTCCACTTGAATGCTCGATGACCATGTCAATATTAACATATCCACAACTGATTATACAATCTTTTCTGCCATGCCTCTATACCTCTTCTTGTATCCTCAATGCCAGCTAACGGTACCACATCCACTTGGAAGCTCTTATCAGAAACCTTCAGGTTTTCTAATACACCCCTGCTGACATCAATCTCTATATCCAATTTATTACAAGACCCTTACTGAAGTCCCCACGTACTTACAGTATCTCTAAACTATTTCTTTCTAACCCTTCGCCACCATGTAACTTGTTCAGGCCTTCCTCATCCTTTGCTTGGACTGCATTAGCACAGCAATTAAGTCTCCCTACTGCTATAAACGGATCCTCTACTTTTCAGCCAGAGTCATGTGTCTAAGAGGTAATTCTAAGTTATCCTTTCTGTTTAACATTTTACAGTGAATTAGCATCACCTACTGAATAAAAAGCTAATTTTTTTAAGACAGAGTTTTGCCTTGTTGCCCATGCTAGAGTGCAGTGGTGCAATCTTGGCTCACTGCAACCTCTGCCTCATGGGTTCAAGAAATCCTCCTGCCTCAGTCTCCCAAGTAGCTGGGACAATAGGCACACGCCACCATGCCTGGCTAATTTTTGTATTTTTCAGTAGAGATGGGGTTTCACCATGTTGGCCAGGTTGGTCTTGAACTCCTGACCTCAGATGATTGGCCCACCTTGGCCTCCCAATGTGCTGGGCATGAGCCACCACGCCCAGCCTCAAGAGCTGATTTCTTATTGTGATATGAAAAATCCCATGTGATCTACCTGCCACTAACCTCTCCCTGCCCCACATTTTATGCAAATCACCCAGAACTGACTGCATTCACTGTCCCTTGGTCAGGTGATTCTCTCTACTTGGAAGGCCTTTCCCAACATTCATCGATGGACCGATCTCTCCTCATTCTTGAAGGCAGCTCAGAAGTCACCTCTTCCAGGAGAACTTGGTTGGGAGAAATGCCCACTTTAGTACTGTCTCTCCTGATAGACTTTGAGTTCAGGAAAAGGGCCACGTCTCTCATCTCTGCAGTCTTACTCTGCAGCACAGTACCAAGCTCATAAAAAGCATATAATAAACACCTATTGTACTGAGCGGAAGGATATCTTGGGGAGACAATCTCCAAAGGATGAAGAGAGGAAAGAAAAATAGGAAATGAGAAGAGGGCAAAAACTCCCTTTGCTTATTTTAGAATTTTGCTGTTAGTAGAGAATATACTTGGCAGGTAGAAAGAAGGACAGAGAGAGTGTGCATTAGCAGCACTGCAAATGACAGCTATTAGCAGGGACAATACTTTAGAACAACAAAAATTAAGAAAGAGGGCCAGGCGCCTTTGGGAAGCCAAGGCGGGTGGATCACTTCAGGTCAGGAGTTCGAGACCAGCCTCGCCAACATAGTGAAAACCCATCTCTACAAAAAATACAAAAATTAGCCAGGCATGGTGGTAAGCACCTGTACTCCTAGGTACTTAGGAGCCTGCAGCAGGGGAATAACTTGAAGCCAGCAGGCAGAGGTTGCAGTGAGCCAAGATCCAGCCATTGCATTCCAGCCTGGGCAACAGAGCAACACTCCATCACACACACACACACACACACACACACACACACACACACAATAAAATAAAATAAGAAAGAAACAATGGGATCTGGAGAGGGAACGTGGCAGAGGTGGAAAGCCTGTTTCAGACCGTCCCTTTCTTCAGATCCTCTTGGCCTTAGCTATTTCCAGGGCCTTGGGGTACTTGGTTCTGCCAGTAGCTACTACAGGAAGAAACTCTGTATGAGTTCCAACTGAACTCATGGAGCTGTAACCTGTGAACACTGCCTTGTGCCCCTGCCTCATTACTGCTTACCCCACTCTGGGTTTTGCTTGGGAAGCTGAGGTCTGAGATGCCACGAGATGTATTCAAGGACCCAAGTCTATGCAAGTCAGAAAGAGGGGTGAGTAACCACCTCATGTGGCAGATCTTTGACAAACTGGATGCAGGGGCTTGCAAATCTAATTTCACTGTCTACTTCCTACCCTTGGGTTGTCTGAAGATGAAGTTATTTATAGGGCTCCTTGAGAGATGCTCCCGTGAGACCGAGCAATGAACCCCGCTGAATGCCCAGCAGTGGTCTGATCACTGACACGTTCTGCAAAGTCTCCCTTTCTTTCTCTGCTCACACCCTTTCCCTCACCCTGCTTCTCTTCTAATGGACTCCCTAATACAGTAGTAACATGTACATTTTATTTATTTTATTATTTTTTAAATTCCAGGCTCCATTTCCCGAGGGACTTGGGCTGAGACCATTGCTATCAGGCTCTTGAAAACACACCCTCAGGATGGCATTCTGGAGGCACCTAATTTGAAACCAGCCTAAGCAGATCTGGAAGACAGAAACGAGCACATGAACGGGTGGCCCAGTCTACCTTGTCATCTACTTCTGAAGTACTGAAACCTGTCATTGAACTCACAATTATGGTATCATGGTGGCGGGGGTGGTGGCCGTGGTGGTGGCACTGTTGGTGTTGGGTGATTTGTGATCAACCAAATGGCTTGGGACTGGTTTATGCTTCAAAAGGTCAGCACGATATGCTGGTGCCAGCCAAAATTGGGTACTGCTGCATTTCAGCTGCAGCATAGCCCCAAAGGACAGCGATGGAGGAAAATATCCCTGCTCCACAGAGCTTCCAGCAACACGCTTACTTGTTCCTGAGAAGTGGCTTGAGATATGAAAATATATGGACCGTTAGTAGTGGGAAATGAATTCGTGGTCGGTCAGGGGCTTAGAAGGAAAAAGATTAGAAAATCAGGGACAAGGTGGTCCAAGGAAGACACGCGTGAGTGGGTACAGAGCAGGCAGACTTTTGCGTCTCATGGTCATGCCCACCGAGGAATCACCATTGAAGTGGCGGCTCTAAAACCCCACAGGGCAGGTGTCTCATTCTGTGCCTGTCACTCACCCTCTGCTTTTGGCAACCCCAGTGCGGACATAGCAGGTTTATGAACAGAGTGGCCAAGGCAGCCGAGGTGAAGGTTAAACGTGAGCCCAACAGCATGGGCTCTCTTTCCCCAAGAAAAGAGAGTCCCTGCTGCTGCTGAATACACAGCTTCCAGTGTGGAGACCAAGGCTGAGCCCTCCCCTGGCTCCATTTCCCAGGGTCCACTCAGACCCTAGAGGTAGGTCCCTTAAACCAGACCCCTTTCGCCCCAGTGGAGGCAGCATTGTGTCTTTCCTGGAACACACGCCTTCTCCACACACGGCTCTCCTTTTGCCCCCTCGCAGGTCTCCACCTACTTACCTACTCCATATAAAGTCACCTCAGACACATTTTAAGACAAAGGAAGAGCAACAATGGCAGGCAAAGAGCAATGTAACTCCCTCATTATTCCCTGTGCCTCATTCACCCAGAACAGCTGGCCTGTGAAGGACTCAGCTATGGCATAGCCCGGGGAAAACCTTGGCTAGAATGTACCAGTCTGGGATCTAAGGGGAGAAAATTAGGATCGGCTCCTATCAGCATCCATCACCCAATAACCAAATAATGGCATCTGCACTTGCTATCTGTGCAATCTTAGTTTCCACCAAGTTAGAAGTTCTGGTTTCCGGGCTGAGTATATGAAACGCTTACACAGGAGGACTTGGTGTCTCAGGTTGGAGCGCCAGAGGCCAAGACGGCAGTTTTTGTAACTTGGTAGCTTGGTCCTGACTCTCCCGAGGAGCTGGGAGGGTGGCCCAGCGCACTTGTGTCTGGGATTCAGAGCATTTCCTCTGCAGTCTCTTGGTGCTTCTGAGTTGAGTGATGACAATAAATGGGAAACTGCACCAACTGCAGCCCAACAAAGATGAGACACTCGGTCCTCATGGAGAGAGCTCTGGATCCGCCCTGCAGGTAACAGGCAAGCCACAGTGCTGGCTGAGCATGAGCATGAGGGAACTCTCCAGTGTGTAGTGGAGGATGAGCATCAGTCATGACCTCAAGACCAGCTGCAGTTGGTTGTTTACCTGAAGGCTGCCTCAGAGATTGAGGTTGGCTGCCTCTTGAAGGGGGCACTCTGTGACTGACTTTTTTTTCTTGAGATGGAGTCTTGTTCTGTCGTCAGGCTGTAGGGGCATTATCTCGGCTCACTGCAACCTCCGCCTCCTGGGTTCAGGCAGTTCTCCTGCCTCAGCCTCCCAAGTAGCTGGGACTACAGGTACACACCACCGTGCCCAGCGAATTTTTCTATTTTTAGTAGAGACGGAGTTTCACCATGTTGGCCAGGATGGTCTCGATCTCTTGACCTCATGATCTGCCTGCCTTGGCCTCCCAAAGTGCTGGGATTACAGGCGTGAGCCACGGTGCCCGGCCTGACTGACTGGTTTTATGTTCCCTCTCCTGGCATCTTGTTCTCACAGCAATAAAGCCCACCTGTGGTCGGGAGTCGATACAACGCAAGGACGCGGGTAAGTATGGCGGATGGGTCTTCAGGTCTTCGCAGCCTCATCCACCTCCCGGCCCCGGGTCCCTTGTTCTGGCCTGACCCCTGCCGTCGAACTGGCTGTCTTTGGATTCTGACCCGTTTCACAGGCACAACTCAACAAAGTCTAAAGCCATCACACCAAGCACCTCTCACCTCGTGCCCTGGGCCTTCTATTTTTGTAAGAACTGAAGCAAGAGGTTCCTCAGGACTGGTTCAATGCCCTCCTTGTGTAATTCAGAAGCATGGGACAATTTTCCCACAAAGTGAAAAATGGGACCAGTGGGAAATGGGAGCTGGTAAATAAGGTCTCCTGCCCTGGACACACCGTCTGAAGTTCACAGGCATTTGTCTGGTTCCTTGGACGTCAGCCCCCATAAAATCAAGCCTCTGGTGACCCTCCACCCCAAAGGTGGTACTAGAAACCCCGTCCTTGCACTGGCTCTAGCTTCTCACTCTTTTCCTTCCTCTTTTCCCATAATCCTGCTTTCCTGGGAGTGCACTCCCTAATAAAACACTGCACACGAGCTTTTGCCTCAGGCTTTGCTTTCTGGGCAGCCTGGCCAAGGCAGAATTCATATAAGAATGCAGAGATTCGAGGTGGAGAGATTTAACTGCTGTAGAAGATCTAGAAGCAGATGCGTAGCAGACAGCAGAGGTGGGGTACAAGACCTACAAAGTGGGGGAGACCTCTTTTCATCTTGATTCTGTTACTTGCAGTTGTCAAAGTATCAAAGTATTGGCATGATGACGTATAACATGATTAAAAAGACATTAGAAGGAATGGGAAAGAAAGATTTGGGGACATGCAGGGTCAAAGGGTGACCCTTTTATATGTGTTTTACATGTGACATCAACACCTGCCTTGGAGCTTACTTTTCCAGACACACTGATCCCAGGCTCATTCCTCCTGGAGAACTTGGCTCTGCTGCATCTCAGAACACACTTCGTGCAGTGTGCAGCGCCTCTCTGCCGTCCGATTAGGTTTGCATGAGTGGTTGTGTAGAACTTTGAAGTGCTCCATTATAATCATATTTGTTTCTACCTCTTACGCATGCGGAAACCAGGTTAGGCAGATAAAAATGGCAAAGGGCGAAGGCACAGTGTGGGAGTGGCACCAGGTTGCCCCAATGGAATTTTTGCGGAAAGTACGCTTCTTTGAAAACAATTGCAGTCACAGCAGCTTTGATTTGGAATTTTTAAAGGACATATGATTTCCCTTTCAAATATGAATTATTGGGGTTTTATTGTCAATGCACACAATAAAGTGTATCATAAGCAGCCTCATAGAAAAACACGTTAATCCCCCCAAAATATCCCTACGAGGCATCTCCTTTCCTCCTCTTCCTGTTTGAATTTTTGCATGACCCCAGAGTTGCTCTGTTACTAAGAAGAACAAATGGCTGAATGGACACTAAAAGTGTGGAACGCTGCTCGTCTGTGGGTTACCGTTTAAAACCCTTTCAGACAGCAGCACAGCGTGAAATACTAATTCACTCCGTCTACAATACCATATCCATTAGCACTTTCTCATCCTGGAATTTAAATAGTCCAAAGCTCAGAGCGTCACTAAAGAGAGTAATTAATACAATAGCACAATTCTCCGCAGTTCAGGTGATATGATGAACGGCTTTACCTGTCACAAACAAACACTACAGGAGGCAGGCTCGTGCGGGTTTGCATTTTGAATCCTCCCCCTCCCTCGCCAAGTTCTGACATTCTCTTTCCAGGTGGATGTTGTGTTTTTGTCTACTGGAAATACAGGGACCCTCTGTTTCTGCGTTCGTGCCTCATTCTGTTTCAAACAGCTCCACTGTTGGAACAGCTATGCAATTGCAAAAACAAGTCACAAAAGAGACCTGGTTTATATGTGGCTTTCACCTGCCATTTTCCACCTTTCTGCATCTCCCTCCTGTCTCATACTCGGAGCAGCTCTGTGAAGGTACGAACTCTTTACTAAAGGCTCTTTAGTCCCATGACCATCGAGGGTGGGTTTTCCTGACTGCGGCAGCGTTTCCAGGTTGTGTAAGTTGGAGGGCCTCCATCTCATAATTACAGACTTAGGGATCTCAATTTCCAAGTCCATTGTCAAATAAACGTCCATTGTCACAAACCACTTCACAAGGTTCACTACAAAGGATACGTCTGCTCTGGTGTGCAGTGAGGGGAGGAGGGTGAAAAAGCTTTTGCCTAATGTTGAAACTCCTCAAATGACTTCTTTTGCATAAAGAAAAAGCAGATGCTTCATAAACACAAATTGGGCCAGTATTTTGCACTTAGTGATATCTTTTCACATACATTATCTCATTTATTGCAGCTACTGTCCAAGTTCTAAAAGTCAAACATCATCATGTATGTTTTGTAAAACGAGCAAACTGAAGCCCAGAGAGGCTAAGCAGAGACTGCACGTAGAAATCCTGGATTATAACCTAGGACGGCTAACATGAACTTGTCGTACTAACTAGATGCTGCAGCTCTACAAATGTGGTTGGCTTTTCTCAAATATTTTATAATGTATTTTATTTTAGAGGCAGAGTCTTGCTCGGTCGCCCAGGCTGGAGGACCGTGGGCAATTTTTAAATATTTTGTAGAGACAGGGTCTTTGTATGCTTCCCAGTCTGGTCTCGAACTCCTGGGCTCAAGCAATCCACCTGCCTCGGCCTCTCAAAGTGCTAGGATTGCCGGCATGAGCCACCACACCTGCTTATTTTTTTTCAAATCTTTCTTTGCTGTATCCTTCTGGAACCGTTCGCCATAGAGCGTAAGTGCTTAATGGGTGTGAATCCCACAAGCCTGAGACCTGAGAACCCCCTCCAGACGGTAGCGGTTTTGCTTTCCTAGGGGATTCTGGACTGTTGACTCAGTTTCTGAGTGTCAGTCTGGATGCTATGTACATGTAAAAATCTGGCATAGGTGACTCCCCTTCCAGGGCTTCAGGTGTCTCTATAATCTACACTTTCTTTTTCCCTCTTACACCAAATTCTCAGATGATTCTCCTACTCAATTCTCTGTCTCCACCTCCAAGTCATGTGTCGAATGACTTCCATCTGGCTTCTTCTAGCACGATTCCTAATTAAATCCTGTTACAACACTGACTTTCCTATTACTCAGGCCCTGAATACCGCCCTCTCCTCTCCTCACACTTCCCAGAGTGGACATCCATTCTTCCTGCAGCAGTCTCCGCCTACCAGAGTCTCCTGGTTTGTCTTCTATGTCTCTGGTCATTTCTGGTCTTGGTTTGGTGTCACCCTTCTCTACTTAACCTCTGATGTTGGAATGCATAAGGGCTCAGTGTTGGGATCTCTTCTCTGTCTCTCTCACCCAATTTTAGAGCATCTGATTAGTTCTAATGAATTCATTTGCCATGTATATGCTCAGGATTTTCAAATTCGTATTAACAATTAAATACTCTTAGTCTAAGTCAGGACCAATAAGATATCATCTACCTATCTGTCTACACACATACACACACACACACACACACACGATTTACTATAAGGAATTGGCCTCTGTAATTAGAGAGGCTGAGAAGTTCCAAGATCTGCAGGTGGCAAGCTGGAGAAAACCAGCAGAGCTAATGGTGTAAGTTCCAGTCTGGAAACCAGCAGGCTCAAGACCCAACAACCAGTGTTTCAATTTGCGTCTGAAGCTAGGAAAAGACCAGTGTCCCAGCTCAGTTGAAGGCAGGAGGTTCTCTCTTGCTCTGGGGGAGGCTGGATTTCGTGTTGTATTCAGGCCTTCAACTGATTGGATGAGGCCCACCCACATTTGAGAGAGCAACTGCTTTATTCAGTCTACACATTCAAACATTAATCTCATTCCAAAATACCATCACAGGAACACTCAGAATAATATCTGACTAAATACCTGGGTATCCTGTGGCTCGGTGAAATTGATACATGAAATTAATCCTCATATATTTTTCATGGACTTACACCTCTACCAACCTATTGAACCATGTCTGTTTTGAGTTCTCACCGGTCCCTCAGACTTAACCTGTCAAAAACTTACTGTATAATCTTTTTCTTTAAATTTATTCCTTCCTCAGGTATTCTTGAAAACTGCAAAATGACACCAAAACCCATTCAAATTCTTATGTGAGCACCTGAGAGACACCTTTCACACTCCTCCTACACCCCGTCAGATCATCGATTCCAGCCGACACCCATTTTGAGGTATTTGTTGAAGGTGTCGACTTGCTTTAATTTCTGTGATTACTTGATCCCAGTAATCAGGGTTTTTTTCCTTTGGAATCGTGGACCACAGTGATCTGCAGACTTCTAATTCCCACCACTCAAATCTATGCTCCATAAAGCGCCGAGTGATCTTTCAAAATACACTGTAGACCATGCTACCGCCCAACTCAAAATTCTTGTGTGACTTCCCGTTGCTTTTCAGATAAAGTCCGCATTCCCCAATGAGCCCTACAAAGCCTTGCATGGCGTGGCCTTTTGCTGACATTGTTAACCTTGTCCATCTCACTCATTCTGAGCCCTGCCAGGAGTTTTTCCTCAATGCCTCCCGCTCATAGAGCGCTTTCTTTCCTCAACGCTTTTACAAATCCTTTTCTTTCTGCTAGAAACACTGTTGGCCTTTTTCCTCTTTTGCTTGGATGTGTTCTATTCAGCCTCTAGGCTTCAGCGTACATGTCATTTCACCGGGAAATCTTCCTGAGTCCCCTGGTTAGCTGGATGTGCTCTCATCACATGCTGATCTCCTTCCTCCCCTCTGACGCAGCTTTTGTCATACCCCATTCACTGCTGTCATTCTATTTAATGTCCATCTCCTACACAAGATGGTAAACTGTATCCATGTGACTTGCATGCATCTTGAGTTAAGTAAATAAATGAGTAATAATTTAGGGCATAAATGAATGAATGTGATGAACCAACAGTCAAGATGGCTAGCTCTTGCTACAACCAGGTCACAGTAGTGGAGTCTAGTAGTGGAGTCTCCTTTCCATGCAGGTGCCAGTCTGGGTCACATGGAGAATTCAAGAGCAACCAGAGACCACTCCTAGAGTCAGATGTTCTCAGGATAAAGAGGGGGCCTGGGTAGGATAAAGAGGTCTAGATGTACCAGACCACAAAAAGTAAGAGTCAAGACAACAGTGGTCAGAATGATTTTAGCTGGGAACAGTGGCTCACGTCTATAATCCCAGCACTTTGGGAGGCTGAGGTGGGTGGATCACCTGAAGTCAGGAGTTTGAGACCAGCCTGGCCAACATGGTGAAACCCTGTCTGTACTAAAAACACAAAATTAACCAGACGTGGTGGTACATTGCCTGTAAGAGGCTGAGGCAGGAGAATCGCTTGAACCCGGGAGGCGGAGGTTACACTGAACCAAGATTGTGTCATTGTACTCCAGCCTGGGCCACAAGAGCTGAATTCTGTCTCAAAAAAATAAAAATAAATAAATAAAAGATGTTTAAAACCTGGCTATTTTAGCTACTATTTCTATATAGAAATAGTACCATCTTTTCAGGAACATAATTTGTCTTCTCTATATGATTTTGCAAGAGGCCTACATATTCAATAAACACTTGGAGTCTGGTTCTCTTGTCTTCTGGCAGGGAGAGGAAGATGAGAATTTAGACTTATGAAACTGCTGGAAGAATCTTCTATGACAATGATGATTCTCCTATGTGTTGTTAGGGTCATGAAACCTCGAGCCTGGGGCCCAGAGTGAGTCATGGTTGGCTGCTTAGAAAATGGGCACTGAGCTCTTAGTGAATCCAGCCAATACTCACAGATGCCTGCTTTATGTAGGGTAGAGGAGTCAGGCCTGGCACCTCCATCTATGTGTTCCTATCTCACCTTCCATTCATGCTGTTTTACATCTTTGGGATTTCTTCAATGATAAATTTGCATGCTATGCTCAGGCCCGTGGAATGGAAGGGAAGCCCGATTACAAAGCTATCACTGATTCGGTATCTCGCATCTCTGTGAAGCAAGGATCTGTGGCAATGAAGCTGAACATCAACTTTTGGCAAGGTTAGAAAAATTTAGAGGACTCCCTGACGATTAGGAGATAGGGAAGCTCTCCTAGCAGCTTTGTTCAGCAGGCGGTTTTAATCAAAAGACAAATGAAGTTAGAAGACACACTGTATTGATCTTAGTGAACCAGAGTGAGGCATATGTCAGGCAAACAAGAAATGTACAGGATAAAGAAAAAAGAAAGGCATTGGTTTTGGCCTGGGTGGCTTTTTCATTGCATGTTATTAAATGCACTCAAATCTGTCAATTATGCACTGGATGCTACCCATAATTGTTCACAGCCATGCAATGTCTGAACCATATTTTTCCATTAAGGCACCAAGGTCAATGATACAGATAATTAACCAACTGATTTAGTGCATTCATTTTCCCTGAAGTTCTAGGAAGGCTCTCAGTACCCAGCCTTGAGATTCCTACTCCATGTAGACACCGGGACAGCGTGGGCTCCGTTATGGGACGCCAGCATGATCCATGGCTGGGGTTCTGCCTAGCAGCATCGTGTGAATACCTAAATGATGATGAATGCTCTCTTTGGACCAGGCAGGAAGATGCTATTACACTAGCCCATATTCCTGACCTCCCAGGGTTTCTCACTAAGGACTGCCAAAGAGTTGCAGTGCTAATAATTCCTTACAGAACACTGAGGGTGTAAAGCAGACAGGCAAACCTGATGGAAAGAACCCAAGGTGCACTGAAGCTTAATCTATTACAGCAGCAGCACCGAGAACAGCTGGACGCCTTTCCGTCCTCTCGCTTTGCCCTTCCACAATGGCAGCCAGCAGTCTACGTGCTATTTCTGCCCTCTCAAGCATTCTTCACTTAGTTACAGCTAGTCCTGTATTTCACCTATCAATAAAAAGAATTTGAAATCTTTCAACACAGAGATATTATTTCTGCTTCAACTTATTTCAGGATGCCACAGCTCAAAATGAAAATCTGTAGATTGCTGATAGCTCTGTCAATATCATTCAGCGGCTAACAACATTTTATTTGTGATACCTGCAGACAGAGTGTAGGCCCCTGAACCTAACCACAAACAGAGAGAAAGTCTGGGGTTCAAACAACGTGGTTCTGTAGGGGTCTAGTTTACAAACTTTGCTTCTTCATTACTGAAGGATCCTTTTTTTTTTTTTTTTTGAGATGGAGTCTTGCTCTGTAGCCCAGGCTAGAATGCAGTGGCACAATCTCGGCTCACTGCAATCTTTGCCTCCTGGGTCCTGGTTCAAGAAATTCTCCTACCTCAGCCCTCCAAGTAGCTGGGATTACAGGCATGAGCCACCATGCCCAGCTAGTTTTTGTATTTTTTAGTAGAGACAGGTTTTCACCGAGTTGCCCAGTCTGGTCTTGAACTCCTGACCTCATGATCCCCTCCGCCTCAGCTTCCCAAAGTGCTGGGATTACAGGCGTGAGCCACTGCACCTGGCCTATTGAATGATTCTTTACACGTTTTAAACTATATAAATTGTAAACATCTTATAACAAATTCAGCACCAGAATAACAAGGGCAGGAACTGTATCTTCTTTTTTTCCCCTCTCTTTCTCTCTCTCTACCTTGCTAAAGAAAGGGAAGTTTTTGCCATAACTTTTCATTGTTTTAAATCACAAGTATAGATGAAAACTCTTCAAACTATATATTTAAAGACAAGTAGCTTATTCTTATAATTTTGGGGAAAAGTCTGTTGTTGATTTCATTTGTATCTCTTTTTCAATTTAGGCTGGTATCTTTTCATATGTTTCTTAATAGTTTATTTTTTAGTAGTTTGCCTTTTGGAGTGTATGCATACATGCATACATACACAGGAATGTGTGTGTCACTGTTGAAGTCAATGGATTCACAGAAGTAGTCTATTTTATTCTACTGTTTTTTTGTTTTCTGAGACTGAATTTCGCTTTTGTTGCCCAGGCTGGTGTGCCACAGTGCGATCTCGACTCACTGCAATCTCAGCTCACTGCAACCTCCACCTCCCAGGTTCAAGCATTTCTCCTGCCTCAATCTCCCGAGTAGCTGGGATTACAGGTATGTGCTGCCACACCTGGCTAGTTTCATATTTTTAGTAGAGACGGGGTTTCTCCATGTTGGTTAGGGTGGTGTGGAACTCCCAATCTCAGGTCATCCACCTGCCTTGGCCTCCCAAAGTGCTGGGATTACAGGCATGAGCCACTGCACCCGACTATGTTACTGTTTTAAGAGACAGTGACAGTGCAATGTTGTGATCATGCTCACTGCATCCTTGAACTCCTGGGCTCAAGTGATCCTCCTACCTTAGCCTCCCAAGAAGCAGGGACTACAGGTGCATACCACCATGCCCATCTATTTTATTTTTGGTAGAGAAGTGTTCTCACTTTGTTGCCCAGGCTGGTCTTAGAATTCTGGCCTCAAGTGATCTTCCTGTCTCAACCTCCAAAGTACTGAGATTACAGGTATGACTCACTGCATCTGGCCCATAGTTTGTTTGTTTGTTTTTTGAGACAAAGACTTGCTCTGTCACCCAGGCTGGAGTGCAGTGGCATGATCATGAGTCACTGCAACCTCCGCTTCCTGGGTTCAAACAATTCTTCTGCCTTAGCCTTCCGAGTAGCTGGGACTACAGGCACGTGCCATTGCACCAAGCTAATTTCTGTATTTTTAGTAGAGATGGGGTTTCACCATATTGATCAAACTGGTCTTGAACTCCTGACCTTGTGATCTGCCCTCCTCAGTCTCCCAAAGTACTGGGATTACAGGCCTGAGCCACTGTGCCCAGCCCCCACAGTTATTTTTTAATGGATATTACCATTTTGTCCAACAAATAGCAAACATTATGGCTTCTTTACGTCAATCTCATTTTCAGAGTCTTGATATTCACACTGTCCTAAGACAGTGGTTTCTAGAAAATTACTGATCACCAATGAATGAAATAGATTGGTAGTTCAAGAAAAGAAAAGTGAAGGAATCAATAAAAGTATCATTACTATCAAGAGTTAATTTAACTGCATCATTAAAAGTCAATATTTCAGAGACCTGTTCAATGGGAATCTAAGAGGTCCCTGATGTTCAGTGAAAAATTACTCAACAAATATGAAATAAAATTATATGATATGGCACAGACTTTATAAATTAAGACTTAATGTAGTTTTACTTTAGAAAAAGTGAAAATAAAAACAGTAGTTGAAAGCCATGAGAATGCTTTTATTTTCAGGTAAAAAAAAATCCCAACTCTATCCCAAACAGAATATTTATTAGGTTGGTGCAAAGGTAATTGTGGTTTTTACCATTACTTTTAATAATCAGCAAGATAAATTTTCTTAAACCCATTTAAATACAGACAAATTTGAAAGGTTTGCCACATCAAAATATTAAATGACCCGAAAAGTATAATAGTCATCTGCCAAAGGAAAATATATAGAAACTGAAAGAAATAGTATCGGTATTTTTGGCCAGCCACCCTGTTTCTTGTACTATTTCAAGTATGCAGAATATAGAAGAAAATGACTCTTGGTATTACATGAAAGGGATTCTTTCAACCTAATTATTTACATTTTCCTGTAATGATATGTCCATGAGATTATTATGAAAAACAGATCCCTTGAGCAGGCAGCATTTTATATTTAATAAAACCAATGTGAGTTAATACTGAACAATTGAGTGATGGGCATTAGGATGGTACACTTTGTCTCTATTCTGGTAAAAAAAGATTTTTGGGCAAGATGGAATAAGGGTTGTTTCTGGTTGTGTGTCTGGCATCTATTCTCTCATTTCTTCTTCCCAAGAAAACACCAATTGTGTTAATGTACTGGTTGATTTTCCACTCAGCTAAGGCATCTCATGAACCTGATCCCACCTGTGGTTGAAGAGTGACCATGCTAAGATTGAGCATAGGAAGCATCACCTGAGATAACTTGGTATGAGGGGGCATGGCCATCACATGCAGGGTCTCTTTAGGGAAGATGTTCCTCACTCTCCTGAGAAGGATTACAAAGATGTCTCTTTCTCTTTTCCCTTTGGACCATTTGTCCTGTGCACCTGTTGTAGAGTGACTGACTGGTGCTGTGTCAAAACCAGTCTGAGGAGGAAGCAGCAGATGCAGAAGAGAAGAGCCACATGTACTGCAGGGAAATGGAGCAGAGCCAGAAGAAGCAACTCTGAAGCCTGTCCCAGCCCTGACTTTCCCTCGTGTTCAGTGAGTAAATGCCCTTATTGTTGAAGCCAATTTGAGCTGGGTTTGCTGTTACTTGCCACCAAGGCTGCCCAGAACAATATGATTAGAATTTTAATACACTGTGAAGAAGAGCCAATAGAAAATAAATACGAATATGAGAGAGGAAGAAACTCATCTTCTCACTCTGTCATTCCAAGTATCTGGTGTAAAATGAGAAGAGGTTATGTCAATTATCTGTTAATTACATAGGAATTCTTTGTATCTACTAAGATAGATATTTTTATGACATTTTGAGATTACAAGCCTGCATTTTACCACCTCTTATTTTCTCTTCCTTTCTCTTTTAAGCTGCATCCTAGCATTTGTCTTTTGTAAATATAATGTTGGAGTAAATTTAAAGTTACCAATTTGTATCATCTTGGAAGCCAGTGAAGATGGTTTTTGCCCACAGGAAGCAAATGATCTACTTATTGAGGGAAACAAAACATCTAAGTTTTAAAAAGCGGTAATAACTCACATAATTCACAAGCCACATTCTCATTGTCCATTGACTGATGCCGATGGCTCGGGGCTGAGGAATTCGTGCAGGTGTTATCATCAGAAGGAGTTATTACCTAAGGCTTGGGTAATTAGGAGAGGCCTTGGAGCATTGAGACTTTTCTTGGCTTCAGAGAACATGTAAAATTCAAATCTATAAAGAAGGCTGAGGCTGGAGATACAGTGTTCAAGTTATCCGTATTTCTGTTACCATATGGCTGGTATTTTAAGTTTGGCAAAATGGTTGAAGTCTAATCAAAGAGAGCTAAAGAATCTAGACTCAAAATGTGAATAACAAAAATAGACCAGGGGATAAACAGTCTTAAATCATCAAATTCTAAGACAGCAGAGTTCACGTTGAAGCATTTCTTCCTGATCATGCTTCCTTGTGTACGTCATTTGAAGCTAGTGTCTCCTCTAGTTTCTTAAAGAACATGAACAAGAGGGCTTTTGCTTGGTCAGCATGGTGGCTCATGCCTGGAATCCCAGCACTTTGGGAGGCCTAGGCAGGAGGACTGCTTGAGTCCAGGACCTTGAGACCATCCTGGGAAACTTGGCAAAACCCCATTTCTACCAAAATTTAATAAAAACTGGCCAGGCATCATGGCACATGCTTATGGTCCCAGGTACTTGGGAGGCTGAGGTGGGAGGATCACTTAAGCCTAAGAATTGGAGGCTGCAGTGAGCTGTGATTGTGCCACTGCACTCAAGCCTTGGTGACAGAGCAAGAAGACCCTGTCTCAAAACAGAAAAGTGTGCTTTGCTTCATCATTTAAGTGGTTAATTGCAAATGCTTTTCTAGTCAAATACTAACAGAAAAAACCCACCACAGCATGTCCAAATCTCCAAACAACCTCTACTTATATTTACTTTTAATAAGAGCTATAAAACACGTCTCACAAGCAGGAACCTAATTTGCATCAAAGCATTTGATCTGTTGAACATCCGTTCATAATAAATTCTCACCTATAAATACATACTGAAAATAAAAATTAAGCATCCACATTAAGCAATGTGGCCTGTTTTCTAGATGTCATGGATTTTGCTCTGGCATTATCTGTATAACCTCAGGAAGCGGCCATGTTCTTTGTATAGTTCAATGTACAGACTTTAGTTTTTTTTTTTTTTTGAGACTGAGTTTCGCTCTTGTTACCCAGGCTGGAGTGCAATGGTGTGATCTCGGGTCACCGCAACCTCCGCCTCCTGGGTTCAGGCAATTCTCCTGCCTCAGCCTCCTGAGTAGCTGGGACTACAGGCATGCGCCACCATGCCCAGCTAATTTTTTGTATTTTTAGTAGAGATGGGGTTTCACCATGTTGACCAGTATGGTCTCGATCTCTTGACCTCGTGATCCACCCGCCTCGGCCTCCTAAAGTGCCGGGAGACATAAGTCTTAAGAACTTGGAGTCTATAGAAGATGCTGAATCAGAAAACATGAGTGTGGGCTCACTGGGGTAGAATAGCCCTGTGTGCAGGGCTCACTTCAGGAGCAGGGCCACACTGGAAGTGCCACCAGAGCAAAGGAAAAAATTTTAAAAATATATTTCTCTGCCACTAGACTTCAGGCCTGGCCACTTGAGGGAAATGTTTATGATGTTCTTCAGAAATTAAGCTGGTAACCGAGGAAAGAGAAAAGGGGTTGTGGGGTGGAGGGGATCATGGCAGATGGAATGAAATTCACGGGAACAAAGTTTATAGGGTAGGGGTGGGGAGGCTGAAGTCAAATACCTCAATCACTGCAACCCAAGCCCTACATTCTTTCTGTGGCTGAAGGTGGAATCCTTTCCAAATCATTTTACAAGACCAACATCATCCTGATACCAAAACTCAGCAGAGTCTCAGCAAGAAAAGAAAACTTCAGGCCAATACTCTTGTACTTTCAAGTGATATGCAATGACCAATAAGGTATGCATCAGTTTGATCATT
>CAUYOR010188288.1:0-20464 GCA_963573925.1 Callimico goeldii
CCTCAGCCTCCCGAGTAGCTGGGATTACAGGCACACACCACCATGCCCAGCTAATTTTTTGTATTTTTAGTAGAGACGGGGTTTCACCATGTTGACCAGGTTGGTCTCGATCTCTTGACCTTGTGACCCACCCGCCTCGGCCTCCCAAAGTGCTGGGATTACAGGCTTGAGCCACCGCGCCCAGCTGAGACTTGGTGATTTGAACTCATAATTTTTATATCCCTCTTACCCTTACTTCCAAAGAATAATATAAGCGAATGAAAAGCTGTCATCAATAAACTTAAATATATAACACATATAAGGAATTTAGAAACGAGCAATCAAAGAGTTAAAAAGCTAAAGAAATTAGTTGTCCCTCAGTGTCTGTGGGCAGTTGATTCCAGGCATTCCAGCAGATACCAAAATTCTTGGATGCTTAAGTCCTTTATAGAAAGTGTAGTATTTGCATATAACCTATGCACATCCTCCTGTATTATTTAACTCATTTCTAGATTAATTGTAATATCCAATACTATGTAAACAATTGTTAAATATATTGTTTAGAGAATAATGTCAAAGAAAAAAATGTCTATACATGTTCAGTACACATGCAGACATTCCTTTATTTTTCAAACAGTTTTGATCTGGAGTTGATTGAATTTGAAGATGCAGAACCTCCAGAAAGGCATGGCCCACCGTGTTTTGCTAGAGAAATACCAAGACTGATACTTAAAGTATGTTGTTATTTTGCATTTAAAGCAAAACTCATGACTTATCCCAACAGAATCTGGGCTGCTGAAGGACGCTAACCCTCAAAAAGAAAATCCTCCTCCAAGGCACAACTCATATTTGGTCGAGAAGAATAAAGGTCGAGGAATATTTACTGGAGAACAGAATTTTGAGAAACTCAATTGACTGAGCAACTTTCTCATTGTCAGGGCAGAGAGTCAATGTTCTTCCCAGCCCTGGGTATTGCTGTGCTTTGAGCCTTGCAATAGTCTGAATGTTTGTGCCAATGTGATAGTTTTGCAAGGCAGGAATTTTGCGAGCTGATTGCGTTATGATGGTAGAGCTTTCATACATAGGATTAGTGTTCTTATAAAAGAGGAGCTTCACCCCTTCCACCATGTGAAAACACCACATATACATACTATCCATGAATTAGGACATGGGCCCTCATTAGACACCAAATCTTCTGACACCTTGATCTTAGACTCAGGACTGTGAGAAATACCTTTCTGGTGTTATAACCCACCCCGTTCAGGGAATTTTATTAGAGTCACCCAAGCAGACAAAGACAGATTCATAATTATTGTTGCCCTTCGTTCCTTTTTCAGATGGGTATTTTCAAAGTTATCCTGTTTACCCTCTACTATGGTATATTGATTGTGTTGAGGGAGTTTCATTATTTTTCATGGTTTATCGGATATTAGGATGTAACAACTGAACAAAATTTTGAAGTTTCTCTTGATGGGATGGAGACTTTTTTGTTGTATACGGGACAGTTGCATCCTGTAAGGTGAGGCGGTTTCGCATGTTTATTTCGGGAGACTAGTGAGTGGGTGTTAGCAACCAAGGAGCAGAACATAATAAAAACATATTTTTATTTTGGTCTGCTGCCCAGAATCTCTGTGGGAAAACCCCTTCTCTATTCTTAGTCCATGTGGTTTTGATAGACTGGCAAACCCCACCCCTATCCTTCAGTTTCAAGCATGGGTAAAAGACCTAGACTTGGCCGGGGAAAGTGTACCATTCTCCAGAAATAGTAGTTGGTTCAAGGAGGGATGTCAACACCCAAACCGAGTGACTACAGTTCTCTCTGGGTAATTGGAGGGATCTCTCGGAAAAACGTACTCATCACTATGAAATTGCCACCAATAAGGACAATGTAAAGCTGGGGCTATTGGTGGCCTTTTCCATTTTTATTCTAAAAGTTAAAATTTCTGATTTTGTAATAATGCACATAAAATATTATTTCTATCCTTTAAGATTGTTATGAGATTAAATGAAGTGATGTTTATATAGACATCGATCCATGGCTTTGCCTAGCTTAGAAGAGGTAGACATAAATGTTAGGTAAAGTTGTAGTATAAAAAATAGAAAGAATGTAGGGAATTGAAATACATAATGGATCATATCTCTATAAAATACTGCCTATATTGTAGTATTCACTGCTTTATTATTTTCAGTTATGCCTGTATTTCAATGACTCAGTATTGAACTAATCACTACAAAAATATTCTCTTCATTACATATAAAAGGCATGACAAATACAATACATTTTGTACATCAGTAGAAATGCATTATGTCTGCTCATGATGACTCTAGGGCTTGCAAGTTTTAACAGTTGTTCAACATAGCTTTAGTGTTGAGTGTGTTTTATTCCACCCAGATGCTCTGAAATCACTTCGCCATCAGAATACATATTGTTGTAAAATTGGCATCGCATAACAAGAACACCCTATCCCCTTGTATAGTGTTGGCTTTTTTGTGCATTTCAAAATTTCACCAGTGAGATTCATTAGGAAGTGTTAACATACTCTGTGCAGAGGCCCATTTTAGAAGAATAATTTGTCTCTGTGCCCCTTTGACTTTATTCTCAGCAGTCTCTTGCCCTAATTTCCAGTCACTAAAAAAGACAGGTAGCCAATTAGGTGCTGGTAATAATTATCAAATGCAAGACACCTGCTGTGAACTCAAACTACAGTCTCAGCTACATGGGCAACATTTTTGATATAAAACTGCTTTCTTCATTATTCTCCAAGAAGGAGACAGAGTAAGTCTCCACTCAACTCCAAGAGTGACAGTTTTACTTTGAGAATAGTAATTTAAACTGTGATCCTAAGCTACAGGGACTTTCAGGATAGAAAAACAGAATTAGAGGTTTTCACTGAAAATTTTTTTCAGGAATTGATGATTGGTATTGAAAACTAGAAAATTCGTTAAGTAGACATTCACTAGAATTCTTCTTTTTATAATTTGCACATAGTGACCGGAATCTGAAAAGTGAATATGCTGCTTTTGAGAGTTTTTCTTTTTTTTGTTCTATGCACTCTATAAATTCCATGTAAACATTCAAATCCATAACGTTTTGCATCTATTTATAGACCATCCTCCATAAAATTCTGTCCCATTAGGATTAAAGACTCAGGCTTTTTGTTTTGTAAAGTTAGAAATAAAAGGGGAAGACTGGGTACAGTGGCTTACACTTGTAATCCCAGTGCTTTGGGAGGCCAAGGTGGGTGAATCAGCTGAGGTCAGGAGTTTGAGACCACCCTGACCAACATGATGAAACCCTGTCTCTATTAAAAATACAAAAATTAGCTAGGCTTGGTGATGGAGGCCTGTATGTAATTCCAGCTACTTGAGAGGCTGAGGCAGAAGAATCACTTGAACCTGGGAGAGGGAGATTGTGGTGAGCTGAGATTGCACCATTGCACTACAGCCTGGGAAACAAGAGGGAAAATTCATCTCAAAAATAAATAAATAAATAGAAATAAAGGGGGAAAAGAATAAATAGATATCTTAAATACCAGACTCCAGACTTTCAAATGCCACAAACAGAAACTCTTCTTGTCTCCCAATGTGAAAAAAGTAAGTTTCTATAAAAACATTTTTAGGGCTGGGCGTGGTGGCTCATACCTGTAATCCCAGCACTTTGGGAGGCCGAGGTGAGTGTATCACCAGGTCAGGCGATCAAGACCATTCTGGCCAATATGGTGAAACCCTATCTCTACTAAAAATACAAAAATAAGCTGGGCATGGTGGTGCATGCCTGTAATCCCAGCTACTCGGGAGGCTGAGGCAGGAGAATCGCTTAAACTAGGGAGGAGGAGGTTGCAGTGAGCTGAGATCGCGCCACTGCACTCCAGCCTGGCAACAGAGCTAGACTCTTGTCTCAAAAAACAAAAACAAAAACAAACCCCACATTTTTAGATGATATGAATGTTCTTATGAGGGCTGATTTTGTGTCTGTGCAAAACTGAATCAACAGCCACAAAGAGGGCATGATGAGAGCAGAGAGGGAGGGGAAAGTAGAAGGCAGAGAAGAGAGTTTTAATGGATGTCTCTTTTGTGGACAATTTTTTTTTTCAGTTTTCTCTTTGAGTTAGTCATTTAAGGGCCCAAAGAATGACATTAGAATTTTCCTGGGAGTAGTCTAATTTGTATCATCAAAGCCACTGGATTCATGAAGTCTTGGAGATTAGGTAAGGGAAGTGTTTTCCAAACACCTTTGACTTGAAAAACTTTCTTTTCAGTATATAGCTCCACAGACTCTGTAGAATTTTAATTTTTAAAATACTTTTTGAGTGACACATAACGTATTTTAAATAAGTAAATATATACATATAGTTTGGGTTAATGAATTGTTTAAAAATATAAAATATTTAAGTGCAACCTTAAGAACAGAAATAATACATAAAAATATAAATGTCCACCTTTTCTATTAAAAATGTTTTTTTTTTTAAATTTAGTTTTATTTTAAAGGCCGAATTTCTTGAAAAGAAAAAAATCTAATAGCGTGGCATATTTGGTTTTGTGACTAAATAGCCATTGAAACATACATTTAAAAATGCAGGTTATAATATGAAAAAGCTGCTAAATTATGACCAGATGTGTAGAATTCTTACTTCATACTTAAAAAAATAAATTGACTGATTTACTTTTATGATTATCATGTTTTGTTTCTGACTGCATACATAAGAAGAGATTCAAATTGTTATTTGAAATGTCTGCAAATAATAAATTGTATGCTGGATAATTTTTTTTTCATGATTCAAAGCCATGTTTAATAATCATTACATTAGTTTATGCTTTTCAAATGGATTTTTGAAGTACAAAATACACAGAAGAATTTTGACCTGATGAAGAGAAAATGAACAAAATTTGCAGAATTATATTATTATGTCCCTAGTTTCCTTATTGCATTTCAACATCAGTGTTCCCCGTGCTTCCTGCCTTTAACAAATGGTCAATTACGAATATAAATTCAACAACATTTGACCGATAATTTAAAAACAGCAATGTGCTGTTTAAAACTAATATACTGGCTAGGAGTTATCAACTGAGTCAGAAACAGTGACTGAGTCATGAGCCAGCTCATCTGACTTCTCAGAACTTAGCATGCTTATTTAAGGACACATGAAGGGCCATAAACTAGTCTCTTCTAAAGCAAACATCTTCTACATAATTATTTGATTTTTAATTTAAGTAATGGATGTTGCAACAGGTAAATTAATATTATTGTTAGTTATATAAACTGCTAGACTTGAGGATCAACAGTTGGGAAAAACTATCGTGATCTAAGCTCTTTGGTTTCCCCCAAAGAAACTTAAGGCCCAGAGAGTTGATACCTTCACTAAGTGTTTAAGGGTAGTGTGATGTTTGACACAAACTAGCGATTTATTGTTTATTTTATGTTGTTATTATTGGTATTTATAGTTTTTAAATAATTTATTTTTATTAATTTTGGTATGAAATTTTTGTTTCATGGTATATATTTTATCATTATTACTTTGAAATGAAAAATAAAATTTAGTTTCTCTTCTTAGAATTTTTTTTTAAAGACGGGGTTTCACCATGTTGGTCAGGCTGGTCTTGAACTCCCGACCTCAGGTGATCCACCCGCCTTGGCCTCCAAAGTGCTTGGCCAATTTCTTAGAATATTTATGCCATTGTTGGCCAGGCGCAGTGGCTCACGCCTGTAATCCTAGCACTTTGGGAGGCCGAGGCGGGTGGATCACGAGGTCAGGAGATCAAGACCATCCTGGCCAACACGGTGAAATCTCTACTAAAAATACAAAAAAATTAGCCGGGCATGGTGGCATGCGCCTGTGGTCCCAGCTACTCAGGAGGCTGAGGCAGAAGAATTGCTTGAACCCAGGAGTTGGAGGTTGCAGTGACCTGAGATTACACTGCACTCCAGCCTGGTGACAGAGCAAGACTCTGTCTCAAAAAAAAAAAAAAAAAAAAGAATATATTTATGCCATTATTATAGATGTCAAAGGTCAAGCAAAGTGGGATTACTGGCATTTTCTACTTACAAAGATCTGATAGTATTTATTTTCTTCTTCGGTATTGTGCTAGGTCTTGTGCATAGCCTTTTAATCCTAATTATTTGACTGTTGTGGAACAGCCTATGTTTTTTAAAAATCTCAGAATTTCTAACATAGATTTTTCAAAAAAATACCTTAGTATTTTGGACTCAAAAGCTGATCTTACAGTACAAAACAAGAGTGAAAGAAGAAATGAGATTATTGGTAATCTAACTACTGAATTCTTTGCACAAAGAAGATCCCAGATTTATACAAGGTTTACATTTTCCATTCTTAATTTTATTTGTCTGATACACACAGTAGTGTATCAAATAGGAAAGTAAAAATCAAAATTATTTTGAACAGAGGGAATTAAATGTCTAGAATGGGTTGTGCTTTTAATGAAAGAGTCAAGAAACCAGAAAGAGGTTGTTTAAGTAGCCCAGAGTTTAGTATCAGCAGGAAGCTGCTGCCATTCTGTAGTGTGAAGGACCTCCTGGTATGGAGGGAATGTGGAATCCAGAAACCTGCCAGGAGGCTTCACCTGTGCCAGAGTTAAGGAGGAGACTTAGCAACTACTGAAATGCTATCCAAGAAAATGAGAGGAGAGAGATACCTTGGCTTCTATCTTCCTTCTGCCCTCCAATCTCCCACTAGTGCTCAACTTGACCCATGCTCAAACAGAAGCACCATTGATTTCCTCTCCCTGTTTCTCCTCTTCAGCATTGGGAAATATTCTTGTGATACAATTCAGACACAAGGAAGGTTCTTGTAACACCCTGATTTATTGATTTATTTTATTAGTGGACTATGGAGACAATGTTAGCTACTTCTTGCTCTGCCATCACAATGCACTTCACACAAAGTATCGTTACACATTTAATGTGACATACATTACTCACTTGAAGATGTGCCTTCCTCAATAAGTTTTGATCTTCCTGAGTAAAGAAGCTGCCTTTTCATTTTTCAAAGCTGGGAAATCATCTTGTATATACCATGCATCGTGTATGAACAAAGCTGTAGAGAGTTAACCATCAGCTCCTATAATTAAATGATGCCTGAATGACAAAAGCCAGAAATAGAAGAGTAATGTCCATAGTAATAACGCCTATGCCTCATAGCTACATACCTTCAGATTCTGCTTCCCCTCGGAGGGTTTTTGCTAATGTCACTATGCCCTCTCTAGTAAGAAGCCTACTGTATTCCTTAATAAACTCAACCTCAACACCCAAACATTGGCCCTAAAGGGAAAAAATCTGTATTTGGGCCACGATCAGGTAGTAAAGGATGGCTACTACTTGACATACACACACATACAAATAAAAACATCTCCCTCCATTGCTAATTTTAATATGTTTGGTTTATTTTATTATCTGAGCCAAGAGTTAGTTAACTGCCTGCTAAATTAACATGGCATAACAAAGGACAAATATTATCCCACACCTGCCTTAGGTTTCTTAGAGTCATAACCTTTACTAGCCATCACTAGATGATAAACCAAAGTACACTGAGTTTTCATCCTCCCTCAGTGTCAAAAAAAATTTGTAAAGCGTTAGGAACAAAGGGGGATTCTAAGGTGTACCTTGGTGTACCCTGTCCTCACTGGCTTGCCCGGCTTTGACAGGTATATAGAAGGCTGACATTGAGGCCATTATTGAAGCATGTGTTTTGTTGACTCTGGCTCCTGATTTAGAGGAAGAGCTATAATCACTATAAATCACATTTCCAACAAATGTGTCCTAAGTAAGCTCTGTAAATGAACACTGGACCACATAGCTTTTCTTCCACACATTTGTTTATTCTGCAAATGTTTATTCAGTGCCTTCCCTTGCCCTATATAATATACTGAGAATACAAAGGTGAAAAAAAATCCCTTGTTTGGTCCTCAAGAAGCGCAGCTTGTTTAGTCTCACAGAAGTATAACATAAAAACAATCATTTAAGTAGACAATATACAGGTATTCTGATATAGGTATACATAAAATGCACAATGAAGGGGTTAATGAAGAACTCACCAGGAGGTTGTCTTTGGGCTGATGGGGTGAGAAACATATTCTAGGCAAAGGCATGCAAGCACAGGAGAACGTGAGGTTATCAAGGAGCTAAAATTACTGCTTTTATTGGATCAGGGGTTGGGAGGAAGTAATGGATATGAAACTGAAGGATAAACTGAGGCTGAGGCAATGTTCCTTGTATGCCAGCCTAAGGTGATTGAAATTTTGTCTTGTAAGTCATGAAAAGCCATTGAACATCTTTGAGCATGGTAAAAATACTTTAAAGATCTATCTGTTAACACTGGGGGAGAATGGATTGAAGTGAAGATTAAGTTTAAAAACCGGAAACCTTGTTAGAAATACATTTTACTAATCAGGCCAGGCACATCTGCAATCCCAGCACTTTGGGAGGCCAAGCCATGTGGATCACAAGGTCAGAAGATCAAGATCAACATGGTGAAAACCCTGTCTCTAATAAAAATACAAAAATGAGTTGGGTGTGGTGGTGTTCGCCTGTAATCCCAGTTACTCGGGAGGCTGAGGGAGGATAATCTCTTGAACTCAGGAGGCCAAGATTGCAGTGAGCCGAGATTGCGCCATTTCACTCCAGCCTGGCAACAGCCAGATTCTGTCTCAAAAAAAAAAAATTACATTTTACTAATTGATGAGGAGACTTTTATTTAAAGCTCACTGAATAGATAATACATTAAGAGATATCCAGTATGAGGTCAGTCAGTGGACCTACGTAAGGGAAAATATGGTCACAAGTCCTACCCTTGTGGAATCACAGTTCAGTGATGAAGTAAGACACTGCAAGGGCACTTGCAGTGGAGCTGGAAAGAGTTGAACATTACAGAAGTGTGAAGGTGGATGAAACTGAACTTTGAGACAATTTTACATGGGAAGATGGATACATCTAAGGTATTTTATGAGTTGAATTGTGTTCCCAGTAAAAAAATTTAATAAATGTAAGTCCTAACTCTTAGTACCGCAGAATGTATTTTTACTGGGAAAAGGGTAGTTGCAAATGAAATTAAGAGGAAGCTGTACTGGAGTAGGGTGGGTCTCTATTCTGTTATGACTGGTGTCCTTATTAAAAAAAGAAAGAAAATTGGTTATTAGTCAGGGTTCGCCAGTGGGACAGAACTAATTGGATAGTTGTATATATGGATGGTAGTTTATCAGGAGACTCGACTTACACAGTCACAAGGTGAAGTCCCACCATAGGCTGTCTGGAAGCTGAGGAGCCAGGAAGCCAGTCCGGAGTCCCAAAACCTCAAAAGTAGGGAAACCAATAGTGTAGTCTTTAGGCTGTTGCAGAAAGCCTGAGCGCTCCAGCACATCACTGGTAAAGATCCAAGAGTCCAAAAGCTGAAGAATTTGGAGTCTGATGTTTGAGGGCAGTAAGCATCCAGCACAGGTGAAAGATGGATGCCAGCAGACTTAGCCAGTCTAGCCTTTCCACGTTCTTCTGCCTGCTTTTATCCTAGCTACTCTGGCAGATGATTAGATGGTACCCACCCAGATTGAGAGTGAGTCTGCCTCTCCCAGTCCACTGACTCAAATGTTAAATCTCCTTTGGCAGCACCCTTACAAACACACCCAAGAACAATGCTTTGCATCCTTCAATCCAATCAAGTTGACACTCAGTATTAACCATCACAATTGGATACATGCATGCAGGGAGTACACCATATGAACATGAAGACAGAGATCGGGGTGACATGTCTACGAGTCAATGAATGCCAAAAATTGGCAGCAAACCACCAGAAGCCAGGGGAGAGAGACGGAACAGAGTCTGCTTCACAGCTCTCAGCAGGAACCAACACTGCCAACACTTTGATGGTGAACTTCTAGCCTCCAGAAACGTGAGACGAATTTCTGGGTGGTTTAAAAATTCCAGTTGGTGGTGCTTTGTTACGGCACCCACAGGGAACTAATACACAGGATCGTCAGGTTCCCAGCTTGGGCAATTTTATTTCAGAGTAAGAAACATGATAGGACCTTGATCTTCCCTTAATGTGTCATTAAAAAGGAGCTCTTTATTTTTTTCTTGCTTCCCTCTTAAGTCCTGAGATTTTTGCTTTCATCATTGAATTGTTGCAATTCTTATTAATTAATTGTATTTGAAGTTGCAAAAGGATTGACCCACGATTTCTGGTGGAAACATTGATTCTTGTTTCAAAATTACTGGTTTACTACAGTCAAGCACTGAATCACTTGCAGGATTTTGGTAAAAATTCAGACAAGAATTAAGAAAATCTCTTCTGTTTGTTCAAATTGTTCATTCTGTTCTGATTGAACTGATTGTGGGCCACATAGTCCTGGAACTAATAAAAATAAAGTGTATTCCTTGCTCATATAGTTATATGAACAACCTACCTGTATAAACTGTCAAGCAGTTTGATGGTTTATTGCTTTATAATACTTTAAACTTCACTTTTATAAAAACCATAGCCTGTTAGCACTTTCTCTTGATCTTTGCAGAATACTATGAAAATAATAATAAACCTCTGGGAGGAATAAACAATCTGCCTGTGACAATTGCCCAAGTGCCTTCTGGCAAGTCTAGTCCTTTCTGCTCTCTTTAAAGTTTTAAAGTGCAAATTGCTTTGCAGCAGCAATATATTCTGGTCAAAGTGAGGGGAAAAGTACGAGTCTCACTTAAAACTTGAGATTGATGATTGAATCATCTGAACTTCATCAGTGGTTTTGTGAAATTGGTTCCTTTCTAGGGAAGCAGTTTTTGCTTATGAGTCAGATTTTAAACTACTATTGTCTTCTATTATTCTTCAATAAAAAACCAGAAATGGGGAGAAAATATGGTGACTCACAATTTACGGTCATGTTTTAGAGAATACATTTGCTCAGCATATAATGTGGCTTGATAATGTTACATGTGGCCAAAGCAAGCCATGTGCTGTCCTTCATCTTGTATATAAACATGAGGCACTTTCTACTGACATGAGGATGGATAGAAACGGGCCCTTTGTGAGAATGTTCTCATGGAGAACTGCTTTCAAAGGACTTAAGGATTATAGCATGCCTTACAGCTACTCTTCGAACCCCAATTCTACCTTCTTTATTTTTCCTTTTCATTCCTATTATTAGGTACTGTTTCTATCTTGCAGCAATGATGTCTGCCTTTTAATTTTGGTATTATTCCATCTTTTAAAATTTGTTCTATTATAATCTAATGCACATGAAGTATGGAGTCAGAGATTTAGAAAAATTATCCCATAGTACTATGATCCCTGATGAAATAACAAAAATTAGTATTGGGTTTTGTTTACTTATTATTGATATTTGAGAATCTGCCCAATTATTTTGCCTGACCATAGTAACACAGTCACCTCTTATTTATTTGTTTTTCCACTATAATATGGCTTCTAATTGTTCCTAATTGCTAACTGAGACCTTTCCTGGTCTTTTTTTCCCTAGTCCTCTCTTCTGTATTTGCCATGTGGATCATTCTATTGCTCCTTCACTTGGCTTTTGTGATATGGCATTCTCCTGGGTCTTATATCTTCCTTACCATTTGTTCTTTGTCTCTACCTTCTTTTCACCCATCTCAGTTTCTCATGCTCACTGTGTTATCTCATCTACTCACGTAGTTTCATATTCTAAACTCAAGTGCACGGTCTGAACTCCTTCCCAGATATGTATTCTACATTCTACTGACATCAGCAAATGATCGCCCCATAGAAAATTTATACGTACTATGTTGTAAAGCAAACTTACCTTCCCCTACAAAATTTCTCACCTCATCCTATATTTTCTATCTCAGTTGATAGAATCATAGCCAGGAAATTTGAGTAGATATTTTTAATACATTTACCCCCCTTCTTTATACCAACCATATCTAATTAATCATAGAATATTGATAATTTAAAATCCTAATCCATCCTTTCTCATCCATCCCTGCAGTCATCACGTTAGTTTACATTCTCATTATTCCTTGTCTATCTGCTGCTTCTTTATTAGTTTATTAGTAGATCTTATTTTCCCTTTCTTGTCCTAGTCAAATTCATCTTTAACCCAGCTGCTAGAATGATTCTTCAGAAATGCAGATTTAAATACATGAACCTTGTACTTAAAGTCTTTCAACGTCTTCTTGTAATTTAGGGGATGGATCCTAAACTGCTTAACTCAGAGCAAAAGCTCTCTTCTCTGATACTGGTCTGTATTTCCCGTGGCACCTCCAGCTAGCTGCTCCTTTACACTTTATGCCTCAGCAATGCCAAATTGCTTGCATTTTTTTTTTTTGAGACGGAGTTTCACTCTTGTTATCCAGGCTGGAGGGCAATGGTGCGATCTCGGCTCACTGCAACCTCCGCCTCCTGGGTTCAGGCAATTCTCCTGCCTCAGCCTCCTGAGTAGCTGGGATTACAGGTATGCGCCACCATGCCCAGCTAATCTTTTGTATTTTTAGTAGAGATGGAGTTTCACTATGTTGACCAGGATGGTCTCAATCTCTTGACCTTGTGATCCACCCGCCTCGGCCTCCCAAAGTGCTGGAATTGCTTGCATTTTTGTCAGATACCATTAGCTCTCTGCTCTGCATCTTTGCTTTTGTTCTTTGGAAGACTTTCTGTTCCCGTCCTTGTCCTAGCTAACTTTTAAGAACTCACTCAGGTGTCACTTTTTCCCAGACACCTTTCATTCCAAACCATCCTCTGCTCTCCATGGAGTAAAGCAAGTATTCAGTAAATATTTGTTGAAGGAATTACTCCACTTCATTTTGTTGATCTAAGAGGTGAACAATCTAAAAACATGTCAACATAATATTAGAATATTAATACTAATTTTCAGGTCAATGTAAAATGTGTATCATCTGCATTGATTTATTCCATGTGGAGCTATTCCTTTTGGAAAAATTGTTCTCTTAACCTTTGTGTAATCAGTTTCTCTTTATAGCATCATAGGTTAGCATCATGTGCTATTCTTTGAGTAAGCAGAAAATATTTATATAAAATTTCTACTAAATATGAAAATTATGTGTATTTGTTTAGACTTTGGGAATCAAATATTAAACTCTGGTTAGAAGCTATAATCTAAACGTTTATTCCTTAGTTCTGATAGACAAGTTAATAGCATTTCCAGGAGGTGCAGCATTAAGATGAAACTATAATGTGTCATGGAGGTAGTAATAGAGATACCCATAGCTCTTTCCACTAATTCCTAATTATATTGATAACAGCATATTTTCTTACCATGGAAGATAATACTGGTGGGGCATTTGAGTTATAATTAACCTTGTTTAGTTTATTGGATTGTATCCTTGAAGTTCTTAGATCTAAGGAGACCTACTTGAAAAGTTTATAGATTGAGGTTCTCCTAAGTACAAAAGCAAAGGCCTTCATAGATACTATGCCCACTTTAGTGAGGATAGTGATGCTGAAGTAATTCTCTGAGATTTATTCCTGCCATTTCAATTAGATCAATGAATTAACAGAGCCAAATCATCACTTCTCAAAGGATTTTTTCAAACAGTGATATATTTCCACTATTTTTAGTGGAATATTAGATACACAAAAGAATGCATGCAATGTATACATGTAAGTCATGGAGTTTATTATTAAAGTGATCATCACTGATAGAGTGACTCTCACTAGTAAGAAAATCTTCTTAGTGGAAACTAAATGCTGGGTATTCATGAACATAAAGGTGGCCTGTTAGTCTGTTTTTATGCTACTGATAAAGACATTCTTTTACAAAAGGAAGAGGTTTAATAGACTTACATTTCCACCTTTCTGGGGAAGCCTCACAATCATGGCAGAAGGCAAGGAGGAGCAAGTCTCATCTTACATGGATGGCAGTAGGTAAAAGAGAGAGCTTGTATAGGAAAACTCTGCCTTATAAAGCCATAAGATCTCATGAGACTTATTCACTATCATGAGAACAGCACAGGAAAGACCTGCCCCCACGATTCAATTTCCTCCCACCAGGTCCCTCCCACAAAATGTAGGAATTCAAAATGAGATTTGGGTGGGGACACAGCCAAAACATATAATTCCACTTCTGGCCTCTTCCAAATCTCATGTCCTCAAATTTCAAAACCAATCATGCCTTCCAAACAGTCCTCCAAAGACTTAACTCATTTCAGCATTAAGTCAAAAGTCCACAGTCCAAAGTCCCATCTGAGACAAGGTAAGTCCCTTCTGCCTATGAGCCTTTAAAGTCAAAAGCAAGTTAGTTATCTTGTAGATACAATGGGAGTATACAGCTATTGGGTAAATACAGCCATTCCAAATGGAAGAGATTAGCCAAAACAAAGAGCCAACGGCTCCACCCAAAGCCCAATTCTTGACTTCTGTGACTGGCAGGGTCAACACTGTGGAAGCTGCCAAGGCTTGAGGCTTGCACCCTCTAAAGTCATGGCCAGGGCTCCATGTTGGCCCCTTTCAGCCATAGCTGTAGCAGCTGGGACATAGGGCACCATGTCCCTAGGCAGCACACAGCATGGGAATCCTGGGCTGAGCTCAAGAAACCACTTTTTCTTCCCATGCCTCCATACCTGTGATAAGAGGGACTGCTGTGAAGACCTCTTACATGCCCTGAGGACATGTTCCCCATTGTCTTGGAGATTAACATTGGGTTCCTTGTTACTTATGCAAATTTCTGCAGCTAGCTTGAATTTCTCCTCAGAAAATGGGATTTTCTTTTTTACCCCATTGATAGGTTACAAACTTTTCAAACTTTTATGTTCTGCTTTCCTTATAAAACTGAATGTCTTTAACAGCACCCAAGTCACCTCTTGAATGCTTTGCTGCTTAGAAATTTCTCCCACCAGTTACCCTAAATCATCTCTCTCAAGTTCAAAGTTCCACAAATCTCTATGGCAGGGACAAAATGCTGCCAGTCTCTTTGCTAAAACATAACAAGAGTCACCTTTGCTCCAGTTCCCAACACCTTCCTCATCTCTATCTGAGACCACTCAGCCTGGATTTTATTGTCCATATCATTATCAGATTTTAGTCAAAGCCACTCAACAAGTCTCTAAGGAGTTCCAAACTTTCCCATATTTTCCTGTTTTCTTCTGAGCCCTCCAAGCTGTTCCAATCCCTGCCTGTAACCCAGTTCCAAAGTCATTTCCACATTTTCAGATATCTTGTCAGCAGTGCCCCAGTGTCCTGGTATCAATATAATGTATTAGTCCGTTTTCATGCTACTGATAAAGGCATACCCAAGATTGGCAATTTACACAAGAAAGAAGTTTAATGGACTTACAGTTTCACATGGCTACAGAAGCCTCAGAATCATTGTGAGGAGGCAAGGAAGAGTAAGTTATGTCTTACATAGATAGCAGCAGGCAAAGAGAGAGACTTGTACAGAGAAACTCTACCTTATAAAGCCATTAGATCTCATAAGACTTACTCACTATTACAAGAATAGCATGGGAAAGACCTGCCCCCATAATTCAATTACCTCCCACCAGTCCTTCCCACAACATATGGGAATTCAAGATGAGATTTGGTGGGGACACAGCCAAACCATATCAGATGGCAACCATAGACACTGGAGACTACTATCAGGGGGAGGAGAGAAGAGGGCAGTGGTTGAAAAACTAACTCTTGGGTACTATGCTGAGAACTTGGGTGACAAGAATATTTGTACCCCAAACCTCAGCAATTAACAATATATCCAGTTTACAAACCTGCACATCTAACCCTGGAATCTAAAATAAAAGTTTATCATAATAATAATAAATTAAAATAATTGTGACAATAAAAATAACACCACCAACATAAAAATCCCCAAGGGGTACCTGCAACAGCTGGCTTTATGCATCAAGTTGGCCAAGCTATAGTCCCTGGATATCTAATCAAACACTTATTTAGGGGGTGCCATGAAGGCATTTTATAAATGTGATTAACATCTATAATCAGTCCACTTTAAATTAAGAAGATTGCCCATGACAACATGGGTAGGACTCATCCAATTAGTCAAAGGCCACAAGAGCAGAACTGAAGTTTCCAGAAGAAGAAATTCTGTTTTACGACTGCAGCATTAACACCTGCCTGAATTTTCAGCCTCCTGGCCTGCCCTACAGATTTTAGTTCTGCAGTCCCCACAGTCATGTGAACCAATTCCTTAAAATAAATCTCAGTGTCTTTCTCTAAAAAAATAAACGTAAAGGTGAAATAAAAATAAAAGCTCATAAAAAAGAAAGTCCTGTTAATACCAGTCCTAATTCCACAGTGAGCCACTTCAATTAATAGTAGAACTGTGAAAAAGGCTTAGTGAAAGAAACTTGGAGAGAAGCCATTTTTTTTTACTGATCTTTTGTATTATTCTTATCTAGTATAAGTAATATAAACTGGCAGAGAAAAACACGTGTGCAAATCATTGAATTAATTTCTTACTTTTTCTTTGTCCTACTATACAAAGAGTTTTTTTTTAAATTATACTTTAAGTTCTGGGATACATGATGTGCAGAACATGCAGGTTTGTTGCCATGCAGGTATACACTTGCCATGGTGCTTTGTGGCACCCATCAACCCATCATTTACATTAGGTATTTCTCTTAATGCCATCCCTCCCCTAGCTCCCCACTGCCCAGCAGTCCCTAGTGTGTAATGTTCCCCTTCCTGTGTCCATGTGTTCTCATTGTTCAACTCCCACTTATGAGTGACAACATGTGGTGTTTGGCTTTCTGTTTCTGTGTTACTTTGCTGAGAATGATGGTTTCTACTTTTATCCATGTCCCTGAAGAGGACAAGAACTCATTCTTTTTTTATGGCTACATAGTATTCCATGGTGTTTATGTGCCACGTTTTCTTTATCCAGTCTATCATTGATGGGCATTTGGGTTGGTTCCAAGTCTTTGCTACTGTAAACAGTTCTGCAGTAAACATACATGTACATGTGTCTTTATAGAAGAATGATTTATAATCTTTTAGGTATATACCCAGTAATGGGATTGCTGGGTCAAATGGTATTACTGGTTCTAGATCCTTGAGGAATCACCATACTGTCTCAAGGGTTGAACTAATTTACACTCCCACCAACAGTGTAATAGCATTCCTATTTCTCCACATCCTCTACAGAATCTGTTGTCTCCTGATTTTTTAATGATTGCCATTCTAAGTGGTGTGAGATGGTATCTCAATGTGGTTTTGATTTTCATTTCTGTAATGACAAGCTTTTTTTTTTCATATGTTTGTTAGCTGCATAAATGTCTTCTTTGAGAAGTGTTTGTTAATATCTTTTACCCACTTTTTGATAGGGTTGTTTGTTTTTTTCTTGTAAATTTGTCAAAATTCCTTGTAGAATCTGGATATTAGCCCTCTGTCACATGAATAGATTGCAAAAATGATCTCCCATTCTGTAAGTTGCCTGCTCCCTCTGATGATAGTTTATTTTGCTGTGCAGAAGCTCTTAAGTTTAATTAGATCCTATTTGTCATTTTTGGCTTTTATTGCCATTGCTTTTCCTGTTTTAGTCATGAAATCTTTGCCTATATATAAGTCCTGAATGGTACTGCCTAAGTTTTCTTCTAGGGTTTTTAATGTTTTAGGTCCTGTGTTTAAGTCTTTAATCCATCTTGAGTTAATTTTTGTATAAGGTGTAAGGAGAGGATCCAGTTTCAGTTTTCCACAATTGGCTAGCCAGATTTCCCAAAACCATTTATTTAAGTAGGCATTCCTTTCTCCATTGCTTGTTTTTATCAGGTTTGTCAAAGATCAGATAGTTGTAGATGTGTGGCATTATTTCTAAGGTGTCTGTTCTATTTTGTTGGTCTATATCTCTGTTTTGGTGCCAGTACCATGCTGTTTTGGTTACTGTAGCCTTGTAGCATAGTTTGAAGTCAGGTAGCATGATGCCTCCAGATTTGCTCTTTTTACTTAGGTTTGTCTTGGCTATACAGGCTCTTCTTTGGTTCTGTATGAAATTTAAAGTAGTCTTTTCTAATTCTTTGACAAGCCAATGGTAGCTTGATATGGATAGCACTGAATCTATAAATTACTTTGGGCAGTATGGCCATTTTCTCAATATTGATTCTTCCTATCCATGAGCATGGAATATTTTTCCAATTGTTTGTGTCCTCTCTTATTTCCTTGAGTAGTGGTTTGTAGTTTTCCTTGAAGAGTTTCTTCAGATCCCTTGTAAGTTGTATTCCCTTTGTAGCAGTTGTAAATGGGAATTCACTCATGATCTGATTCTCTATTATTGGTGTATAGGAATGCTTGTGATTTTTAAACATTAATTTTGTATCCTGAAACTTTGCTGCACTTTTCAGTTTAAGGAGATTTTGGGATGAGATGATGGGGTTTTCTAAATATACAGTCATGTCACCTGAAAACATAGACAATTTGACTTTCTCTCCTCCTAATTGAATACCCTTTATTTCTTTCTCTTGCCTGATTGCCCTGGTCAGAACTTTCAGTACCATGTTCAATAGGAGTGGTGAGAGAGGGCATCCTTGTCTTGTGCCGTTTTTCAAAGAGAATACTTCCAGCTTTTGCTCATTCGGTATGCTATTGACTTTGGGTTTGTCATAAATAGCTTTTATTATTTTGAGATACATTCCATCAGTAGCTAGGTTGTAGCGAGTTTTTAGTATGAAGGGGTGTTGAATTTTATCAAAGGTCTTCTCTTCATCTATTGAGGTAATCATGTGGTTTTTGTCATTGTTGCTCTTTATGTGATGGATTAAGTTTATCAGTTTGTGGAATGTTGAACCAATCTTGCATCCCAGAGATGAAGCTGACTTGATTGTGGTGGATAAGCTTTTTGATGTACTGCTGGATTTGGTTAGCAAGTATTTTATTGAAGATTTTCACATCGATTTTCATCAGGGATATTGGCCTGAAATTTTCTTTTTTGTGTGTTTCTCTACCAGGTTTTGCTATCAGGATGATGCTGGCCTCATAAATTAAGTTAGGGAGGAGTCCCTCTTTTTCTATTCTTTGGAATAGTTTCAGAAGGAATGGTACCAGCTCCTCTTTGTACCTCTGGTAGAATTCAACTATGAATCTGTCTGGTTGTGGACTTTTTTTTGTTTGTTTGTAGGCTATTAACTACTGCCTCAATTTCTGAACTTGTTATTGATCTATTCAGGATTTTGACTTCTTCCTGGTTTATTCTTGGGAGGGTGTACATGTCCAGGAATTCATTCATTTCTTCTGGATTTTCTAATTTATTTGCATAGAGGTGTTTATAGTATCCTCTGGCATTCTGATGGTATAGTCTGTATTTCTGTGGGATCAGTGGTGATATCACCTTTATCATTTTTTATTGTATATTTGATTCTTCTCTGTTTTCTTCTTTATGAGTGTGGCTAGTGGTCTATCTATTTTGTTGATCTTTTCAAAAAACCAGCTCCTGGATTCATTTATTTTTTGAAGGGTCTTTTATGTCTCTGTCTCCTTCAGTTCTGTTCTGATCTTAGTTATTTCTAGTCTCCTGTTAGCTTTTGAATTTTTTTGCTCTTGCTTCTCTAGTTCTTTTAACTGTGATGTTAGGGTGTTATTTTAGATCTTTCCTGCTTTTTCTTGTGGGCATGTAGTGCTATAAATTTTCTTCTAAACACTGCTTTAGCTGTGTCCCTGAGATTCTGGTACCTTGTGTCTTTGTTCTCCTTGGTTTCAAAGAACTTATTTCCACCTTAGTTTCGTTATTTACCCAGTAGTCATTCAGGAGTAGGTTATTCAGTTTCCATGTAGCTGTGCAGTTCTGAGTGAGTTTCTTAATACTGAGTTCTAATTTGATTGCATTGTGGTCTGAGAGACTGTTTGTTATGATTTCCATTCTTTTGCATTTGCAGAGGAGTGTTTTACTTTCAATAATGTGGTCAATTTTAGAATATGTGCAATGTGGTGCTGAGAAGAATGTATATTCTGTTGATTTGGGGCAGGGAGTTTTATAGATGTCTATTAGGTTCACTTGGTCCAGAGCTGAGTTCAAGTCCTGAATTTCCTTGTTAATTTTCTGTCTTGTTGATCTAATATTGACAGCGAGATGTTAAAGGCACCCACTATTATTGTGTGGGAGTCAAAGTCTCTTTGCGTTATGAATCTGAGTGCTCCTGTCTTGGGGCTATATATATTTAGGATAGTTAGCTCTTCTTGTTGTGTTGATCCCTTTACAATTATGAAATGCTCTTCTTTGTCTCTTTTGATCTTTATTGGTTTAAATTCTGTTTTATCACAGATTGCAACCTCTGCTTTTTTAAATTTGCTTTCTATTTGCTTGATAAGTATTCCTTCATCCCTTTATTTTGAGCCCATGTGTGTCTCTGCATGTGAGATGTGTCTCCTGATTACACCATACTGATGGATCATGACTCTTTTTTTTTTTTTTGGAGGCGGGGAGGAAGGGAGGAAGGCAGGAAGGGAGGGAAGGAGGAAGGTAGGGAGGAAGGAAGGGATGAAGGAAGGAAGGAAGGGAGGGAGGGGGGAGGGATGGAGGGAGGGAAGGGAAGGAAGGAAATCAAGCAATGAGAGAGACATTG
>CAUYOR010188292.1:0-57670 GCA_963573925.1 Callimico goeldii
TTTTTATTTATTTAAAAATTGACACAAGATCTCATTATATTACCCAGGTTGGATGTGAACTCCGAGGCTTAATCATTCCGCTTAATCCCTTCCTTCCTACCTTCCTTCATCCCTTCATCCTCCCTACTGTCCTCATTCCCTCCCTTCCTGCCTTCCTCCCCCCCACCCCCCAAAAAAAAAAAAAAAACAAAAGAAAACCAGAACATTCCCCAAGTAAGCAATGGGAAAACTCTAGAGTATTGAAACTCCAGAAAATTCTGTAACTGGACTCTCGAGCCTCGATGCTTGGGCCTGCACCCACACTGTGGAGTATACTTTCGTTCTCAACAAATCCCTACTTTTGCTTTCCTCGCTTTGTGCGTTTTGTCCAAAACCATTCTTTGTTTGAGATGCCAAAAACCCAGACACCTTCTACTGGAAACATTAATCACACAACCAAGCTCTAGGCACCCGGGAACGAATTAAAGCAATCACTCCCCACGTCAGCATCAAGGAGGAAGAGCTCTAGAGACCCAGGAGTGAATTAAAGCAGTTATTCCCCATGTCAGCATTGAGGAGGAAGGCAGGACATTGCAAAGCCACTTCTAAGTGTCTTGCTGCACAATTCACATTCTGGAAAATACAAAGCATCAGTTTCACTGGCACACTGGGCCAGGTATGGTTGGTTTCTGTCTTCAGCTGTGCTACTGAACCAATGTGCTCTTCATAGGAAGGCTGCACCGTATAAGGTCTCACCACGCCATGAACGGCATGGTAATCACTGTGACCTGCACATACACCCCAGAAATGATCAACCCCTGCGGTGCCTAACTAACTGGAGACATTATTCTATTGTTTCTTATATCTGCCTCAACTGACAGGGCCATTGAACTTTGTAACCAACCTTGGCCAACCTCGTGACTCCACACCCTAAGACCCCCTCCCAGTTTGCAAATCTATGATTCCCCCCTCCCAGCTTTCAAAAAACTGCCTTAAACTGTAACTCCTGTAACTTTCCACTGCCTTCCCCCACAACCTATACAACCAACTCCTGTCCCACCCCCCTTTGCTGATTCCCTTTTCGGACTCAGCCCGTCTGCAGCCCGGTGAATAAATAGCCGTGTTGCTCACACAAAGCCTGCTTGGGGGTCTCTTCGTTCAGAGTGTGCGTGTTTTAACACACCCTGTCTAATTTTTTTTTTTTTGCACAATAACTTGTTTTTCTGTGCTCTGTGTACTACTCTCCCCGGGGATCTGTGAGCTTTTATGTTTACACTGGAAAGCAATACTGAAAGCAAAGAGTTTCTTTCTGTCTTTTTAAAAATAACCAAGCACAGCACTATTCCCAATGGTCCCAATCTAAGTCTCTTTCAGTTACCAGGAAAGAGAGTAAGCAGCCCCTACCAACTATGCAGCGCTTTACTCTGAAGCATGAACCAAGCCAAGGTCAAGCTCACAGGCGGCATCTTTCATTACCATGGGGGCAAAGCTCCAGTCAGACCCATCAGAGTGGAGGCTTCTGGTCTCCAGCAAGTCATTGTGTACTTAGGATTATCATTAATTTTCTCTCCCTGAAGTGCTTCTGATGAATTTGAGAGCTATGGGCCAAAGCTGACTACGCCTTCACTGATAAAAGGTTCTATGTTCAATTTTCTAAAAGTGCCCTTAGAGAATCCTCAATTTCCTGCCTCTTCCTGAGAAGAAGCTGAGTTCGTGCCACCTTCACACAGGGAGAACTGAGTCATCTTGGTGTAAAAGCTTCCCGAAGCTTGGGAGGAGGGACCCCTGGGACATTCAGGAGACGTGGAACCTTCTGGAACCTGGCAGTAGAGATAGAGCAGTTATTATTTATCGCAGACTTAAGAACTGTAAGCAGATGTCTGCATGGCTCCTGCTTCAGCATTCCATTTTCCACTTGTATGGCTTCAGTCTCCTTCCTGGGAATCTTAAGCTCCTACAAGTCCTACTGAGCCCAGTGCATAAAGCCCATTTAGCTCTCTATGGTGGGGTCCACCCCTGCCCAGGGGTGACCTGACTCAATGCATTCTTTTGGCTACTTCCTCAGTTGTCACATTTGATTGAGGACATCAGCTGTCTTAGATACGCTAAGGATGGAGCTGTGCATTAAAGCAGGCAGTGGGGTGCCCTTTGCCCACAGGGAGGGAAGAACGTGGAGGCTCCAAGTGCAGCAGCTCGAGTAGACAGAGTGTTCACACCCAGAGCCCTGTAGCCTGGTCTTTGAGGGAGACATAGAGACTCTGAAGCTTTTTGTGCCAGGCTTTAAAGTTTTAATTGGCTTATTGTCATGAGCTGGAATGGGCTGTAGATGTGTTTAGGGCGTTGAAACAATGCCTTCTGTTCCCTTTTGGAAGAGAACTCTGGGGCTTAAAGTACAACGGCTTCCTGTGTTCCCAGGCCCTGGTATGTCCTGTTCTTCCACGACTGTCTGGGCCACTCCCAGGCAGCGTCCAGGGTGTCTGTTGTGGGGTTTCAGCCACTGCTATGAACATTTGCCATTAGTGCCATGCATTTCCTCCTCATGGCATGAGTGACGGGCAAGCTACACAGGCTGGCATTGTCCAACATCTGCCTAGACGCCTAGCTTGTGACTGCAAACGGCGCCACAGATGACCAACAGATGCAAGCTCTGCAAAGAGCTCTGTCCCTACACAGTGAAGTTCCTGAATCTCCATACATGCTGATGGAGTTCAAATTAATCTATCACACTGTGCCTCTAGCAGATTCTGGTCTTTGTTTTCATTTCATCATCTGAATGAATACAGTAATTACATTTAGGCGCTAGAGTGTAACGGCCAGTTCTCAGCCCAATAGTCTTGGCATGAGGGACAAAGTAGACTCTTTAGGTAAATTGCATGGTAAGGGGGAGGCCTCTGCACCATGCATTCCTGAACTTCTGTACATCCCTGGGAGCTGTGCTGAATGAGAGTTGCTAAGTAGCTAACCTGGGCAATCATGGCTTTGGGAATAAGTGAGGAGTTTCTTTAGGAGAGCTAGCAGTTCAATAGCTATACATTCTGGACTAGATGAAGTCCTATTCAGCCTTCAACACGAATGCACTCCCAGATCTTGATAAGGCACTCCCTGATCTTGAAGTTGAGGTTTTCAACTCTAACTTTGCAAACAGTTTTCTGGTGAGTTGTTGGATTTTTGGAAGAATCTCAAGGACGTGGGAATCACGACAGAGGACCAGTGAGACTTTACCTAGCTACCCACTAATTTCTACCAGGGCCTCTCTAACCTGACCTCTCTTATAGATCATGCCTGAGTGGGAGTTATTTTGAATAAAGGATTTTACTGCTTAAAAAGCTGACCAGACACAGTGGCTCATACCTGTAATCCCAGCACTTTGGGAGTCCAAGGTGGATGGATTACCTGAGGTCAGGAGATCGAGACCAGCATGGCCAACATGGTGAAACCCTGTCTCTACTAAAAATACAGAAATTAGCCAAGGCATGGTGGCAGGCATCTGTAATCCCAGCTACTTGGGAGGCTGAGGCGGGAAAATCGCTTGAACCCAGGAGGCGGAGGTTGCAGTGAGCCACGATTCTGTGCCATTGCACTCCAGTCTGGGCAACTACGGCAAAACTCTGTCTCCCCCAAAACAAACAAAAAAAGTTAGGCCAGACCATTGTGGGAGCAGATTGTAGCAAAGCTAAAAGACTATAGTCTTAAGGAACTGAGAAATTTAATTAGACCCCATTACCTTGCAGAAACTTTAGTTCTAAGAAGGAGTAAAAAGGAGATATTTTGATAGTAATGGAGTTTTCTTTTTTGGATTCCCATTCACCATCCCTCTACCCCCTGCCAGCCTCGAAGCCCTGCTGCAGTGACCATCATGATGTTCCAGTATGTTTGGGATACTCAGAAAGCCATGTGCGTTGTACAATGTTGGTCAACAATTTTTTATTCTGTATTGTTTGACAAGTCCAGATAATCTCTTACTAATTCTTTTTCCTAATGGCCCTACCTCCAACCCATTCAGCTCTTGCCCCTTTACTAACCTGAACCCACAACTTTAAAATTTTACCTCCTAGGGAACAATTTGACACTGTAGCAATATTTATGACTCAAAAAGGCAGCCTATTTTATGAAAGGATTAGTCAGTTTCAGGAAGCTCTTTGTCATATGTAACATCAAACAACCGATTTATTGACTTGAAAACAATTTTCAATTAATTCCTTTGAAGTTAGGTAGACACAACCTACTTTTGGGAACAGCTGTCAAAAATGCTGTGTCATTAAGGCATCATGTATTCAGTATTGGGTACCAAATATACAAATTTCAGGCACAATAGGAAATCTGATACGCCCTTTGGAGAAGGAGCAGGTACAACTAAACCTTTTATCTCTGCTAGGATGTGATTTACACAGTAGTACTTCTATACTATTGCATATTCAGTTATAAATGCTTCATGAGATAACGAATCTGTTTTATTATTGCAGTTGTGCTTGAATTCAAGACACAGGGCAAGAAACATGTGACACCTACCACTTGCTTTAAGATAAACCCATAGGGCCGGGCACAGTGGCTCACGCCTATAAGCCCAGCACTTTGGGAGGCCAAGGCAGGTGGATCACCTGAGGTCAGGAGTTCGAGATCAGCCTGGCTAAAATGGTGAAACCCCATCTCTACTAAAATTGCAAAAATTAGCTGGCCATGGTGGTGTATGCCCGGAATCTCAGGTACTCAGGAGGCTGAGGCAGGAGACTTGCTGACACTTGGGAGGCAGCGATTGCGGTGAGCTGAGACTGGGCCATTGCATTCCAGATGACAACAGTGAGACTCCCTCTCAAAAAAAAAAAGTAAATCCGCAGCTGGGCATGGTGGCTCACGGCTGTAATCTCAGCACTTTGGGAGGCAGAGGTGAGCTGATCACCTGAGGTCAGGAGTTTGAGACCAGCCTGGCCAACATGGTGAAACCCCCATCTCTACTAAAAATACAAAAATTAGCTGGGTGTGGTGGCAGGTGCCTGTAATCCCAGCTGCTTGGCAGTTCAGGAGAATCTCTTGAACTCAGGAGGCAAAGGTTGCAGTGAGCTGAGATCGAGTCATTGCAGTCCAGCCTGGGTGAAACTCTGTCTCTAAATACATAAATAAATAAACTCATCTTACTGTGGAGGAAAGAACTCTGCGTCCGATGACATGGATCCCCATCCTGGATATGACACTGTAGTGCTAAGGGAATTGCTCCATTTCTTGTGGTTAAAAGCCTTCCTCAAGTGTAGTTAAGACCACAAGGGTGGAATCAAGCAAAACTGGATTTGCATCACTTATATGATGAGTGACTTGAGCAAGATCCTTAACCATGCCAAGCCTCAGTTTTATCACCTGTAAAGTGGATGTAATAATTATATCTATCTCATGAGGCTGTTGCGAAGATTAAAGAATACAGAGTGAGTGCTGAGTAGGTGTTCATTCTTCTTATTATGGTACCTGATTTCCTATAAAACGATTTTGTGGAAGACTACTTCTAAGATTCTTCTTCATTTTAAAATTTTATGATCCTCAGGCTTGTGGGGCTCAGGCTTCCTCCTCTCGAGTTCAAAACATCCAGCCAGTCCCGGTAGCTGTGCTGAAGATGGCCTGTTTCTGTGTCTTCTTGCTGGGGCGACTACAGTAAAGTCGTTATGAACCTGCCTTCAGACACTCAGAACAGGCTGGCCCAAGACACTCAGAGGAAGTGGAGATCAAAGTTGATGACAGTGCAACAAGTTTGTGGCTAGTTGGAGATGCATATGCACAGAGGAGGTCTTGAGCATGCCTTAGGAGCGTTTGCAATTCAATCAGGAGAGAGAGTGCTAGTTCGCTGCTACTCACAGCGTGCGGGCCTGTGCACCAGGTCATCAGCATCACCTAGGAAGCAGATTTAGTATCTCAGGACTTGCCCCAGATCTACAGAATCACAATGTGCATTTTAACAGGACTCGTTATGGATGGAATGTTGTGTCTTCCCAAATTTTCTCTGTTGAAACGCTACCGCCCAATGTGATGGTATTGGGAGGTGGAGCCCTTTGGGGCTAAGTAGGATTCGATGAGGCCATAAGGATGAGCCCTTGTGAATGGAATTGGTGCTTTTATAAAGGTCTTGAGGGAGCTCGACTCCCCCTCTGTTCCCCACCACATGAGGGTATGACAGGCTGGCAGTCTGCAACCCAGAAGGAGATCCTCACCAGAGCTCAGCTGTGCTGGCATCGTGATTCAGACTCCAGCCCCCAGAACTATGAGAAAGAGATTTCTGCTGTTTTAAGGCACACAATTGATGGTATTTTGTTATAACACCCCAAACAAAATAAGACAGGACTCTGCTGTGGGTTTGTTGATATACTATTTCATTCCACTGAAAATAATGGCAAAAACTGCAGTGACTTTTGCACTAACCTAATAATAATTGAGGAAGCGCTTTTTTGATGGACTCTAGCAGGAAGTGTCCTTTACATTTACTCCCCTAAAATCAAGATGCTTCAAGAATAAGGTGCAACAGGGTCATGAGACATGAACTGAGAATTGCCTTCAAGGTAAGAGGAACTGGTGTCCTTGGTTTGGAGACCTTTCTTCTCAGTGTCATCTGGAGTGCACTTTGGGTCAGAAAAACTCTTAAAGCACAACCCTTTTCACTCCCATTATGGGATGTGATGGGTGGCATTGGAAGAGGAGTGAAACTTCCACCTGCATCCTGCTTCATGGCTGGGTGAGAGGTATTATAGCAAGGAGTGGATGCTGGAAGCTTGCTCAGTCATTTAAATCAGTCTTCTTGAGGCAGAGACACTTATATTAAAAGAAAGAAAAAAAATGTCAAGTAGGAAACATATTCTAAGTAATAAGCACTCAGCCAAGAAACTTAAACAGAGAAAACTATGTTGGATTTTGTTTTCCCAAAATATAAAATTCGAACAGTATATTCTAAATGTTTTTCCTATGCAGTGCAATAAACCGCCCCTACTAGTGGATGTTGCAGAATGCAACCTGTGTCCGATTGTCTGTGATGCTGTAAAGGGATGGAGACGTGGGGTAGAGAAAGCCCAAATGCAGTTTGTTCAGTGAGCCCACAGCTGAGTCTCTGCTTTCTTTCTATGGAGACGCTTTCTGGAGGACATTAGCAGTCAGATTCTTGTCATCAGTGGTTTACAACCTTTAGTGCCAGGAAACTTTGACAGGGCCATTCCAGGGTTTGTCAAGAGGAAACGTGAATTTTCCCTTCTCTTGCCACCTATCTCACTCGTGCTCTTTTGCTTATGACAGCCTCACCTATCTTATGGGTAAGGAAACTAAGTTTAGGAAACTCGCCCCATGTAACAACTCCTATGGCTTCCAGAACTCGGACTTGAATGAGGGTCTCTGTTTCTGCAAAGCCTGAAGTCTCACTTCTCTGCTGTATTGCCTCTTACATCATTTGTTCATTTGGGGTTAGACGAGGTGGCCGACCCCAAAAAGCTTAAAATTCTTGTTCCAGTCGTTGTTCCAATTTCAATAGAGTGGACCTTTGTTTCGCCTCCCCCCCTTCAGCATAATCCTGCAACCCACATGTAAAGACATGAAATAACCAAACCACAGCGCCCTGAAAAAAGTTTTATTGCACCTCAGCTCAGGGACAGGGAGTTCCTTTGAGGTAGAGATGCTTATATTAAGACAGAAAAACAGTCCCATAGGAAATATTTTCTGAGCAAAGGGAAAGCACAGAGGCAAGAAATTTAAAACCATTGAGATCTAAAAAGATCATCCGATCCAAAGAGCCCAGACAAGTTCACTTTCTTTCACAGGTGTCACTAATAAGGAGCACGCCCTCCAGAAGCTTCTGGGTTGCAGTTGTACAACATCAGTCAAGAGCACAGAGTCTCAAGATAAATTAATCTTTCAAGGTCTTGCTCCTTAAAGTATAGTTTCCCCAAGCAGCATCACCCAGGAACTTGTGAGAAATACAGACTCTCGGCCTTACCACAGACCTACTGAATCTGAATTCTAACAAGGCCTTTGGTTACCATGAGATATGATCGTGCTACTGTATTCCAGCCTGTGCAACAGAGTAATATTCTGTCTCTAATAATAATCACATACAAAGAACTCTCAACAAAACACAGCAATAAGATAACAAGGTCCTCAGGTTACTTGAATACACCTTCAAGTTTGAGAACTTCTGTGTTAAGGCACTGTTATCTATGGATACCTAATGCTGGTTGATCCCGGTGATACTTGGAATCATTGTCCTGGTGTCTGATAAGCAGTATCCTTCATGCTTTAATACCTGAGTGGTCTTAATCCCAGCACTTTGGGAGGCTGAGGCAGGCGGATCATAAGGTCAGGAGTTCGAGACCAGCCTGGCCAACATGGTGAAACCCCATCTCTACTAAAAATACAAAAATGAGCTGGGTGTGGTGGCGCATACCTAGAGTCCTAGCTACTTGGGAGGCTGAGGCAGAAGAATCGCTCAAACCCAGGAGGTAGAGGTTGCCTGAACTGAAACCACGCCATTGGGTGACAGAGTGAGACTCCGTCTCAAAACAAAAACAAAAACACCGGAGTGGGGCTATTCCTACTTGAGTGAGTCGTTTAGTGGAGTGGCTAAAAAATAAGCTGGCTACTGCATTTGGTTTATGTAATATATGATGCCAATTTTGGAAGACAGAAAATATAATAAATGACCTCACAAACCAAAAATGTCATTGAAAATGGAATCTGTGATAGGCATTGAGGATTCACAGCATCTTGCAAGGCATTGAAGTCATCTTAGGGATGTCAGCTCTCTTTGTACAGAAGATGTGAGAAGAGCCAACCAGTAGAACATTCCAGCTGCTGAAATGCCCGGGCAGAGACAGCTTATTGCATTGCTGTGAAAGAGCTTGTGGGTGGGTTTTGGGTGCCGGGGGTGAAGGCCAGTACTCATAGCCTGGCAAGTTTGACTGTAGGAAAGTATGAGGGCATTCTTCACACTGAAAGGGCTGGTTTCTCTGGTTAGATTGGTTGGGATGGCTGGAATTTAACCTAATTAAAGCTAAGCCTCTGAATAGGAATTCCTTTACAATTGAATTCTGCCTGCAGTCTGGCGGTAGTGGTAGGATGGGGAAGAAGGGGGAGATCCCCCTTCTAAGATCCCTTAACCTTCATTCTGCTGAAACCCCCATCCTATCTTTTGCTACCTTTTGTGGTGCCTTTTGCGATTTTCTTTCCATTTTTGCGGACTTCGAGATTTGGGGATGCCTGGACTTTCCTGGCACATCTGACTCAGGTTACTGACACCAGTTGTGGATTCTCCATCACTTGTGCTTGCAAAGAATGAATATAAAGGTGTAGACTCTGTGTTCAAAATACCCGGATCAGTTCTTGCCTCCAGAGCTTGTTAGCTGAGAAAGCTACTTATCCTTTCTGTGCCTGAGCTTTCCCAACTGGAAATAGAGTGATCGTAATATAGCCTTGGGACGTGTTCCTACAAGGTGGTTCTGAGGATTAAATGAGTTGATATGTGTTTCTGTGTTATTATGTGCCATGCATAGGCTAGGACCTGGCACCTGGTAAGGGTGGCTATCATTTTTATATCGAATCTCAAACTTTAACTCAGGCACTGTGTTACCTATAGGGAAAAATAGAGTGAGATTCCTCCTAGCCACTAGAAAATTGAGGCTATTTCCCTTTCTGCCCTGGATCTCAGGATTCTAGGAAGTCCAAGTGATAAATGATCCATTTTTGGTGAGTACAGGCCTGGAGTCTGGGGGGTACCTGAGAAGCTCTGAGGGTTTAACACAAGTTGAGTTCCCATCCCCATGAGTGAAGTTCGGGGGCTACGCATTTAGGCTATTTATAAACAAACACAACGTTTCTGGAGAAAGGTTACAAGTTGATTTTAGGTGGGCTTCTGCTTGGCTGGGAAGGCCTGTCCTTGTTATAGCTGTTTGGCTTGGCTCTCTGCAGCCTGGCAATGTGGAGTTCAGTTCGAGGTCAAGCTCTGTTGAAGTTGGCAACGTGACATAACTCAGGCGGCTGGGGCTTGCGATAACTCCAGGGCTTCCCTTGGAATTTGCTGCTGTCCTGCTCTCCAAACTGGCATTGCAACCTCAGGAGTTTATCCTAAGATTGGACTGGAACAGCAACATGAATGCCACAAAGTCAAAACAAGCAAGATCTTTTAGGAGGAGAGAGCGACTTTAGCTATGGGATAAGCTACCTTAACAGCAGAAGGGCAGGTACATGCGATGACATTTTCGAAGCCTGCACAGATGGGGATATCTTTGGTATTTTCTGCTTCTTGCTCACAGGACCCTGTTGCTTCGGGTACCATCAGAAGCCAGGACACATTAACCCTTAACAGACTTAGCAGACTGATTTTTTTGTTTTTTTTTGAGACAGAGTCTCACTCTGTCGCCCAGGCTGGTGTGCAATGGCATGATCTTGGCTCACTGCAACCTCTACCTTATAGACCCTGGAATACCCAGAGAAGATAGGGCTAACTAAAGGAGAGCGACAGATACAAGTGATCTCAGTTTTAAGGCGGACTTATCCACGAAGGCGTAAGATACAGAGGTAGCTCATGAAACCTTCTGACTCCTCACGTAAGTATCTCATTTTTTAGGAATGTCAAAAAACTACTGAATTTTGGGACAAACAGCCAACAACTATTTGTACTCCACATCTCTCATTCAACATATGTCCCATCCTTCCCAGCTTCACGTTACCTGCAAATATAGTGAGAATGCCTTGTACATATTCACCCAAGTCAGTGATAACAGAGCTAAATAGGGTAAAACTAAGAATATGTCACTAAAGTATTCTGCATCTGGGCACGGTGGCTCACGCCTGTGATCCCAGCACTGAGGCCAAGGTGGGCAGATCACCTGAGGCCAAAAGTTTGAGACCAGCCTGACCAACATGGGAAAACGCCATCTATTCTAAAAAATGCAAGAAATTAGCTGGGTATGGTGGCAGGCGCCTGTAATCCCATGTATTTGGGAGGCTGAGGCAAGAGAATTACTTGAACCTTGGAGGCAGAAGCTGCAGTGAGCCAAGATCCCACCATTGCACTCCAGCTTGGGCAACAAGAGTGAAACTCTGTCTCAAAAAATATTAAAAAAATAAAATAAAGTATTCGGCAAGAAGACATCACTTGGCATCATTCATATCCTTTGTTCTCCAACAGCTACTAATGCCCTTTATTATTTTATCTTTCAATCTGTGTTTCTCTATCTTATCTGCAGAATAACCCGAAATATATTGTCGCATGCCTTGCTGAAGGTCAGGCTCACCGCTTTCCTGACCACCTGTCTAATCAGTTTGTTAAAAATGGAAATTAAAGTGGTTGGACTTAGCCTTCATTAGTGAATGCTAATTGACTTTTCTCCATTTTATAAGATCCACCCTGTTCTTTAGTAATCCATTTGAGTCCTGCCCTCAGTGTCAGGGTTAAAGGAAATCTCACCTTAAATCTAAAGTCTACTTATATTTTAGGTGGAATTAGAAAGTACAGTTTGTTGACACAGTGGTTTTTATTGACTTTCTGTTTCACCCTTGATGGTTTTAATCAGAATAATTTCAAACTGTCTATAAATTGATCCAAAAATATTATTATGCAAATTTGTGCATATCTGATATAAAATAATCACACGTTTGTCATTCAAGGACATTTACGGTTTTCCCAAATAGATTGTGACAAAGGCATGAATATACACACACACCCTTGGGTAAGTTAAATAAACGTAGCCCCAGATATTCTCATATCTCCTCCCTTACTCTTCTGCAAGACCTTTCCTTGGGTTTCCCAGTTTTCTCTGAAAGCTCTCGAATATCCAGGTTTCGACATCAATTTTAAGCCTTCATTAAAATCATTATGTTGACCTGACTGAGGAGTTTTCTATGCATGCATGATTATTCAACAGGAATGTCTCCATCAAGACTTCTTTTCTGGTAGTTTTTATGGGTCAGAAGCATAAACCAGCTCTTTTTTTTTTTTTTTATACAGGGTCTTGCTCTGTCACCCAGGCTGGAGTGTGATCTCTGCTCACTGTAGCCTCTGCCTTCTGGGTTTAAGCGATTCTTGTGCCTCAGCCTCCCAAGTAGCTGGGACTACAGGCATGCGCCACACATCAGGTTGTATTTTTAGTAAAGGTGGGGTTTCACCATGTTGCCCAGGCTGGCTCCCAAAGTGCTGAGATTGCAGGTGTGAGCCACTGTGCGCAGCCAACCAGCTCTTTCTTAATTTTCTTTTCTAAGAATCGGAGAAGAGTAACTGCTGAATTTTTTGTTCCTGTTGCAAAGGGCTTTACTATTACTTCGTCATTATGAAAGTAGATGTGAGATTTTGTTTGCATTTGGGTTCTGAGAGATGACACTTCTGCCAGATTCCTGTAAATTAATAAATAAATTCCTGTCTTTTATTATGTGAAGTTACAAGGACTGAGGTAGACAATTGTGGGTTTCTTTGTTTTTCTGAGCTTGCGACATAAATCTCAACAGGAGAATCGCAAAACAAGAAACCCGAAAAGATTAAAAAAAAAAAAAGTCATCTGGGCCAGGCCCTGTGAGACTCACTCCTGTAATCCCAGCACTCTGGGAGGCCGAGGCAGGCGGATCACGAGGTCAAGAGATTAAGACCATCCTGGCCAACATGGTGAAATACCATCTCTACTAAAAATTCTAAAATTAGCTGGGCATGGTGGCAGGTGCCTGTAGTCCCAGCTATTGTGGAGGTTGAGGCAGGAGAATTGCTTGAACCCAGGAGGCAGAGGTTGCAGTGAGCTGAGATCATGCCATTGCACTCCAGCTTGGGTGACAGAGTGAGACTCTGTCTTAAAAAAAAAAAATCAGTCTGCTAAGGGTTAATGTGTCCTGGCTCCTGATGGTACTCAAAGCAGTAGGGTCCTGTGGGCAAGAAGCAGAAAATACCAAAGATATCCCTATCTGTGTAGGCTTGGAAAATGTCATCACATGTACCTGACCTTCCGCTGTTAAGGTAGCTACTTTATCCCATAGCTAAAGTTGCTCTCTCCTCCTAAAAGGTCTCACTTGTTTTAACTTTGTGGCATTCGTGTTACTGTTCCAGTCCAATCCCAGGATAAACTTCTGATACAAAATTTTAAAAATTGTGTATTGCATATCAGCTGAGTGCCTGCATTGTCCTACTGGAAAGCTCAATGAACAAGACAGTGCTGCTCTAGGGAATTCACAATCCCACCTTTTCCATACCTTCCATAAGCTTAATTGGTAATGGCTACAATGGACTCTTAAAACAATGTGTAGCTCTTGATATTTTGCTCTGTGTTTCCCCGGAGGAGAAAATCCAGCTCATGAGTGAGTAGGAGGCCGAGTAAAGGACAAAGGGTGAAGAGTGAAGAGGTGAAGTCAGAGTTGAAAACAAGAACATGAGAAGGGAGAGAGAAGGCAGTCAGGAAAGGGGGAAACCAGTAGACACAGGAAGGTGATCCAGTTTGAGACCAACTGCTCTGAGCCCAGAAATTCACTGATTTTGCACTGAGAATGGAGAACGCAGGCTGCAGTACCGCACAGGCTGCTGGCTGTGGGCTCTTGGGCACGTTCTTTCACACGTCTGTGCTTCAGTTTCCTTGTGTGGAAAACTGAGATAGTAGCATTTACCTTCCAGGTGGTAATAATAAAGATCAAATGAGATAATGCATGCCAAACACTTAGCACCCAAGTGCTCCATATATGAGACTAGTAGCCCTCATGAATTACCACCATAATTCAGTATTGCGTAATACACTGGACCAGAGGGATAAGGAAGAGACCAGATGGAACAAAGTCTGATTTATTGATTTTTTTAAGTATAGTTATCCCCCTTAATCTACATAGCTGCATGTGTCAGAAAAAGATGACACTCAAATGTGATAATTAAACAGTTTAATAAAAGGAGGTTATATGAAGGTAAGGCAAGGAGACCAGCAAGGCTCCCTAAAGCCCCTCTGGGGCTAGCAAAGGCGAGTGATGGCCACCCTTAAACCTACAAGCAAGGATGTAGGTAGTTACAGGACCCACTAAGCTCTGAGACCACCAGATGGGAACTGTGGCTTTCAGCAGAAGAATGAACCCCCTTCTGCTCTGCTACAGTGGCTGTCACTGGCTGAAACCAGAAGGAAGCCAAAGGACAAGGGAATCCAGACCCAGCTGATGCAATCTGCAGAGGTCAGCTTCCTGAGCTAAGAAAACAAGACAGAAGTGCAGACAGGGCATCTGGAAGGAGAATGGAGAAAGTTCAACACATCATCAGTTTCTGGGACATACAATTCTGGTTATCCCTGGGCATTTATGAATTTACCTGTCAAATACCATTTGTAAATGTGCTCATCATTTACCTAGTGCCCCAGTGTCACCCAGGCCACGTGCCCTTGTCCCTGTGCACATCTGTGCCAGCTGCAGAGACCAGTGATCCAGATCACAATTTTTAGCTATCAGTCCCCAGTAAAACCATACTTCTTCAAATCCATGGAATGTAATGTTCAACTCAAACAATAAAACGTGTGTTTATTAGCATTTTATGTCACTAATTATAGTAGTTAATAAAAGAAAGAGTGTTTGTGTTGGACACTTCTTGGATACATGTTTTATGGTTAACACCGCTGGGAAATACCAAAAGAAACTAGTATAGAAAGAAGTGGCAAAGTGAGCATTTATTAGTATTTAATAAACTGTACTACAAACTGGTAGTACTCGGTAATTTACCATTCTTCCCAGCTCCGCTCGTTCTGAGAAGGTGGTGGTGATCTGACTGAAGACATAGACATGGGTCTCCTTGGAGAGGTCACGGACAGGCAGGCAGAGGAACAGGCAAGTCAACTGAAATGCATCTTCAGAAACAGAAAACAGCCATTTCTCTTCCCTATGCCAGATGACAAACTGTCCACCACTTTTTTTTTTTTTGAAAGGTGGGGCGGGGCGACAGAGTCTCACTTTGTTGCCCAGGCTAGAGAGCAGTGGTGTGATCTTGGCTCACCACCTCTGGGGGTCGAGCAATCCTCCTACCTCAGTCACCCCAGTAGCTGGGACAGGTGCTTGCCACCACACCTGGCTCATTTTGGTATTTTTAGTACGGGGTTTCACCACGTTGCCCAGGGCGAGTCTCAAACTCCGCACGCCTGGGATCCCGAAAGTGCTGGGATTACAGCAGTGAGTCACTGAGCTCCGCCCCACTCTTCTGAAATGGGAAAGGTTCCCTCGTCCCCCTCACAGGGAGTGTGATGGGGGTGCACACAGATGGGCAGGCTGTGGGGCAGTGTCTAGGAGTGACTGTTTACAGCGGAAGCCCCAGTGGGCACGTGTTACAGGTGCTCTTTTAGTTTGCCGTCTACAGGCGGCTTGTGCTAACCAGCTCAATGAGACCCCCCTTCCTTATCAGAAGGACAGAGGGATTTCTGTAACCCGGGGTTGCTTGCTTTGGTGTACCGGAAGAGTTGGATCACACGCGGGCTTGGAGAATGAGTGCAAGATTTTGTTGAGTAGAAGTAGCTCTCAGCGGATGGGGAAGCCAGAAGGGAGAGGGGTCGGGCTACTGGGTGGCCTGGGCTCTCCTCCGACTGCCCCAGCCAAACTCCGCGTCATTCCGCCAGCCAGTGGCCTTCCTGCCTGCCAGTGCCCGTCGTGCTCTTCTGCCCGCTCTCCTCTGGACCTGCTCTCCTCTCCTCTGCACGCCCTCCCCACAATCACCCGCTTGCGTCTTCTTCCACCAATGTGCTCCTCTCCGGGTCCAGCTGCTGGTGTCGCTGCCGTGCTAGGGTCTCAGATTTTTGTAGGCCCAGGACGGAGGCATGGTGGGCCAGGGTGGTCTTGGAAAATGCAAGAGTTAGGGGGTGGGCAAAAGCAAGGGTGCCTGACCTCACCTAGGTCCGTAGGGGTGGAGCCCTAGGCAGGGACCACGCCCACCCCTACTCAGCACTTCTCCGTTCCCTATCATTTAAAGTGACCACGCTTTTCCCTTCCCAGCACTCCATATCACTTCTAATGGCAAGGAGAAATCATGGATGTAGATTGCAGTAAAAACGTGGTCAACTGCTGCAACTCTTATTGGTGTGAGGTTGATTTCGTATTATAAAAACATGCAGTTGTGTGTGAAAATTACTGTTTATATTTAAATATTCCTTACACTAGACCAAATGTGTCTGTTTTTTAAAAATATTACTATAAGGGTGGGGGGAATATATTAATCTATATTTAGGTTTTTTAAAAGAAACTTCTCGCAAGTTACCTTTGAACTATTAAGTCTGTTATTAATTTAGAGAGGGTAGAAGGGAGCTGTGCATTTCAGGAGCCTGTTTTAATTTGGTGTGTGTGTGTGTGTGTGTGTGTGTGTGTGTGTGTGTGATTTCTATTTTTATTTCATTTGTGTATTTACTGCCAACATCAGTAGCCTCTGCCATCTGAGAAGGCCTGCTGCTTCATTTCCAGTTTGGATGGAAGTAAAAGATGACAGATTTGGTAGAAAGCACAGATGGTAAAGGAGAAGGCTCTTAAGAGATTTCTTCCTTCTCCTACTGCCAGGCTGCCCTCAAGGGCTGGCAGATAGGAATCAGGACTTTGTGTGTTTTGGTTTGTGTTCAGAGATAAGGGCGTTTCTGCCATGATGCAGGAATGAGTGGAATTTAACCATTGTATTCAGTACTGAAGTTTCAAATAACTTTGTTCCAGGTTTATTAAATTTCCAAAATAGTCTCTAAGTTATATCAAATGCAAACTGATTTTTTCCTGAAATCTTCTGATTGGTTACCAGTATCCCAGGTTCCCTTGTGACCTTTCTTCATTTTTTTTCCCAAGCTCTTTGTTATAAAGAATGATTCACTACGTTGTTTTCAGAAGAGATGTTAAGCTTCAGCATCGGATTCTAATCATAATTCATGCGACATTTGAACATGCTGTTATTTACTACACAATTACAAAAAGTGTAAGAACCCCTCCAGAATGTACCACTAGTATAAGACTTTGATAGGAGGTGGGCAAACTGATTTAATTTAAATACTTCCACAAATTCTTCCTTCTTTCCCAGGCCTTTACCCATGATTGAAATGCTATTGTTTATTTTTAAAGCTTTAGAACAATTTGGTTGGCTTTCTTTGACTGTATTTTTTTAGCCCTTTGGAATTTGCAATATCAGATATAACAAGACTAATACTAGAACTGAAAAGTCCAACTTGATGACATTTTATACCTCACTAGAAGTCAGCTAGAACAAGCATTTCTTGGTAAAGAGGACTTAAATACGTTTTTTGCCCAGTTTTTCATACCCAGAACCACACATAGCAAGGCAGGGACCCATACTGGGTGCTAGTCAGAAGCAAAAAATTCTCAGGAAAAAAAAAAAAAAAGAGAGAAAACAAAGTGGAGGTTTTTTGCTCTCCATGCCCAAGGGACAAGTTCATTGAAGAATCAAATCAGAAAGTAGATTTTCATCAAGAAGTCAAATTTGGGTCGGGCAGGGTGGTTCACATCTATAATCCCAATATTTTTGGAGGCCAAGTTGGGCAGATCTTTTGAGGCAGATCAAGACCAAGCTGGCCAACATAGTGAAACCCCATCTCTACTAAAATATAAAAATTAACCAGGCATGGTGGCACATGCATATAATCCCAGCTACTTGGGAGGCTGAGGTATGAGACTTGATTGAACCTGGGAGGTGGAGATTGCAGTGAGCCAAGATCATGCCACTGCACTCCAGCTTGGGTGACAGAACGAGATTCTGTCTCAAAAAGAAAAAAGAAAAGTCAAATTCGAAATGGCCGTTCTTTTCTTTTTTCTTTTTTCTTTTTTTTTTTTTTTTTTTTTTTTGTTAAGGTGTGTTGGTCTGTGGGCAGGCTGGTGCGCAGTGGCGCAATCCTGGGTTCAAGCGATTCTCCCGCCTCAGCCTCCAGAGTAGCTGGGACCACAGGCGCATGCCACCACATCGGGCTAATTTTTGTGTTTTTAGTAGAGACGGGGTTTCACCATGTTGGCCAGAATGGTCTTGATCTCTTTACCTCGTGATCCGCCCACCCCGGCCACTCAAAGTGCTACAGGCATGAGCTACCGAGCCCGGCCCGAAATGGCCTTTCTACTTTTCTCAATTTGTAGTTTTTATGCACAAGGACACGGTGGACACGTAGAGGCAGTTCTCCCAAGTAACCGAATGGGTGATTGTTCTGTGGGCTTATATCTAAAATAACCCACACGTTTCCGTGTAATTGGAGTCAGGTCTTGTTTTGTTTTTGTTTTTAAAGAGTAACTTAAATTATTCCTTCTGCCAGAAAATATTTTAGGCAGGATTCAATAAAATGTTACATACACAGTAAGTCTGTTAAAATAGACAGAAAATCAAAAAGCATATAAAAGGGGAAGTTTAAGATAGTTACTGCAACTGAACATTAAATTTAATTCTGAGCTTCCTGGCAGTTTAGGGAAAGAGTGAAAACAATGGGCTACATTGTTTTCTGCCGCCAATGAAAGGAAGCATTTCACTGTTTCAAAAGATGCTTGCTTTTTCCTGCCACTAATTTTTAAGAGGGTTGTAGCCAATGAGCCCTTATATGCCTTACAGAAAATACAAGAAAAGGCCTTCATGTTTTCATCCCCAAACAAAATTTAGAGGCACAATACTAAAAATAAACCCAAGGTAAATAAAACATTGCCACCCATAGGAGTGGACTAATGAGATTAATGTACTCGTTAGAAACCATCTAAAGGCACGAGGGAATATATATTCTAGATTTCCTATAAGATAAAAAGCCCCTGGATAGCACTTTTGAAATATATACAAATGTTCTTTTTCATTTGCTTTGAATAAAAAATAATGGCAAAAATAATGGCACTTACTTTCTAAATCGGTCTTTTTAAAAATTCGGAGAAGACTAAGAATTCTATAACAAAGGTACACAAAAGTAGTCGTGATAGCATATAACAAAACATGAAAACCAGTTATCTCATGTTATTATAGCTTGACACGTAACTATTTTTTGCTGGAGTTCCTTTATTTTTGAGAATGCAGTGAACTAATGAACACAATTATTCAGGATTTGTTGACATAGAAAAGGGAAATGCTAAATGTATGAGTGGTCAGAGGAGTTTAGTGATCTCAGCAGTACTCCCTGTCGTAGGAGAACCAATTTGGATTTCTATTCTGAAGGCCCTGTATTGAAGGATCAAGATGGTTTCCCGTGGGCTCAAGCTGAGCTGTAAGGGAAAAAGTGACTTGGCCCTCCAAATTTAACTTAATTGCTATTGTGGGAATACCTCTTTTCCACAACCAGCCCACACTGTGTACTCTTTGTAAACCAAGGACCGCTCTGGAGGGAGCTAAAGATGGGGCGTGGCTTTCCACCACGATTTCCGTGATCCGCCATCTTGGGCAACAAACTCACGCAGCAGAAGCCAACACAGCCATGTCACACCAGGACAGAATGCTGAGGAAAATAAGATTCATAAAAGGAGGGTGCCAGGTGTGGTGGCTCATGCCTGTAATCCCAGCACTTTGGGAGGCCAAGGTGGACAGATCACAAGGTCAGGAGATCAAGACCATCCAGGCCAATATGGTGAAACCCTGTCCCTACCAAAAGTACAAAAATTAGCTGGGTGTGGTGGCGCCAGCCTGTGGTCTCAGCTACTCAGGAGGCTGAGGCAGGGGAATCACTTGAACCTGGGAAGTAGAGGCTGCAGTGAGCCAAAACCATGCCACTGCACTCCAGTCTGGGTGACAGAGTGAGACTCTGTCTCCAAAAAAAAAAAAACCAACAAAAAAAGAGGGGTGTGTTAGCTTTTAATTTATATATATCTAAAGGATTCCATTGTTTCTCTTTTGGGGCTGTTCTGTCTTCATTCAAAGCTGTCGTAATATTTCTTTGAATTCCCAGAACAGTCATTCTTTCAGTTCTTTAGATAATCAGGACATGGTAACTTTCCAACAGTCACAGTACTTTGCAAGTTATTGAAAGATTTATTCAAGCATGTTTTATGGCAGAGCACAGTGGTTCACACTTGTAATTCCAGCAGTTTGGGAGTCTGAGGTGGGAGGATCACTTGAGACCAGGAGTTTGAGACCAGCCTGGGCAACATAGCAAGACTCAATTTCTACAACAATTTTAAAAAGTAGTCAGACATGTTGGCGCGTGCTTGTCCTGGCTACTTAGGAGTCTCAGTTGGCAGAATTGCTTGAGCCCAATAATTGAAGGCTTCAGTGAGTTATGATCACAGCACTGCACTCTAGCCTGGGTGACAGAGTGAGACTCTGTCTCAGTAAACAAACAAACAAATATACAAAGCATTTCTTCTTTCAAGGATTTATTAAATAAACTTAAAAATATCCAACTAATACTAATTTCTGGAGACTTTGTCATCTTTTTTTGGATCTTATTTTGTGGCCATTGACTATTCTTCACTGGGCTTCCTGAACCATTCCTTGTGTATTCTAATGCAATTTTATGTTTTTCCTCATTGAATTGCATTCATTGTTTTACTTGTTTAGTGAAATCCAAAGCTCTGCTGCCATTTAAGACATCCAACTACCCTGAGATTGCCATATTGTCAGGAAACCCAAGCCTGCTCTCTTGGAGAGAGAGAGAGTGTGAGAGTGTGTGTGTGTGTGTGTGTGTGTGTGTGTGTGTGTGTGTGTGTGTATGAGAGAGAGAGAGAGAGAGAAAGAAAGAAAGATAGAGTGAGAGAGAGATACCCAACCAGAAATGGCTGGTTTCACCCCTCCCAACCATTCAAGTCTTCGCATTTGAGACTCCAGGCATTGCTGAGCAGAAGCAAGTCACCTGAGGCATGCAAAGAAGTGGGTCAGTAGGTACAAAGTTATAGTCAGATAGGAGGAAAATGTACTGGTGTTCTGTGGCACAGTAGGGAGACTATGGTCGATAATATTGTGTTGTATATTTCAAAATAGACAGAGGAGAGGATTTTGAAATGTTCTCATTACAAAGAAATGAGAAATGGGTCAGGCGTGGTGGCTCACACCTGTAATCCCAGCACTTTGGGAGGCTGAGGCGGGTGGATCACCAGGTCAGGAGTTAGAGACCAGCCTGGCCAAGATGGTGAAACCCCGTATCTACTAAAATTATAAAAATTAGCGGGGCGCAGTGGCACACACCTGTCGTCCCAGCTACTCGGGAGGCTGAGGCAGGAGAATTGCTTGAACCCAGGAGGCAGAGGTTGCAGTGAGCCGAGATCACACCACTCCACTCCAGCCTGGGTGACAGAGTGAGACTTGTCTCAACAACAACAACAAAAAAAGGAGAAATGTGTGCGGTGGTGACTATGTTAAATACCCCGGCTTGATCGTTACACAATGCATGCATGTATTGAAACATCCCACTTTACCACATAAATATGTACAGTTACTATGTGTCAGTAAAAAAAATAAATTTATTTAGAAAAGCATGCTTTTCTACTGTGTTCCACCTGATTTTTGATTCCACAGAATTGTCATAATAATAATAAATTGTGGTATTAAAGCCACCACACTTTGGGGTAACTTGTTATGCAGCAGTAATCAGGGTACCAGTGTCTTCAGTTTATCCCAGTAGCGTTTTTAGTTAGCTTCGGGATTAAGTGGTGCCTAAATTTAACTTTCATACCTGTTTTAATTTTTTTTAACTCACATAAAGTAATCAGGCAGCAAGTCCAGTTGAAGGAACATGAATGAACTATGAAAGCAGATCCATCTGGTGTTCAACCTCAGCTCACCTACTTATTAATAATGTAGAGTAGAGCTGAGCATGAGAACACATGTGATGTACCTGATACAGACCAAGTACTGGGCAGATGCCAGTTCCCACCCCCTTCATCTCCTGGTTCTTTTCTTATGATACATCACTGCTGTTTGAGAGCTAGGAGGCGTGGACCAGCATGGATCTGCAGTCGAAGACACATGGAACTCAAACCAATGCATTATGCACATGGCCTTAGAAAAGTCACTTAAAATCAGCGTCTCAATGTTCTCAACCAAATTCCTAAGAAGATTAAAGGAAATGATTCGTGTCAAGTGGCTAGCACTGTTCGTGGCACAGAATAAGTGTTCTTTGGAAGTTCCCATTGTCATCATTATAATGAATCATCTCAAGCACACGTGTTAATCAGATTATATGATGAGGTTCAGCATACATTTAATGATGCTTTGGGAGAACAGAAAAGAATATTTCAATCATTTCATGACTTTTCTGTGATGTGATTCTCTTCCTCCTAGAATAAAAAGAGATTAATATGTGCTCCCATAGATTCAGCTCTATGGAAACTGCTATCTCTTTGGAAGCAATGTCCTACATCATCAGAGTATCAGTATAGTTATGGGGTTTATCGCCTCTGTGCCGCAACTGTAAAGAGAGAAAAAAAAGGATTCCCATTTTCATCAGCTCCTTTCTTCCTCCTGTGTATCTGCTGTGACTACTGTGCCCGTTCTTATTTCTCTGTCTTAGCTTAGTCCCACAAACATGTTTCTTTTTTTAATCAGAGTAGCCAAGGGACTTTTAGGACACATATTTCTACAGAGAACAACATTCCTTCTCTATCAGAAAAATAGGGAAATAAATAGGGATGACCAAATATAGACCACGGAAGCTTCTAGAAACCTTTAGAGGACAGAGCACCCGCTTACTGTCAGTCCTTTTGAATAATGCCAACTGCTATGTTGTTGGAAAGCTTTAGAAGTCCTGTCACTTGCACAAATAAAGCATTGGACAGAAAATTCTTCCTCCTTTTGTATTTTCTAGACTTACGTTCATACTGAAATGGGGCCTACCTAAATCCCTTTAGGAAGAGTGTGGAGTCTGTCTGAGATATCTTTTGTTCCATTCATTTAAAGCATTTTTTTTTTTTTTTGAGACAGGGTCTTGCTCTGTCATCCAGGCTAGAGTTTAGTGGCGCCTTCATAGCTCACTGCAACCTTAAACACCTAGGCTCAAGTGATCCTCCTGCTTTGGCCTCCTGGGTAGCTAGGACCACAGGCATGTACCACCATGCAAAGCTAACTTTTTAATGTTATTGTTTTGTAGAGTCAGAGTCTCCCTGTGTTGCCAGACTGATCCCCAACTCCTGTCTTCAAGCAATCCTTCTTCCTCAGCCTCCTAAATGCTGGGATTACAGGTATCAGCCACTGTGCCTGGCTCCATTTCAAGGATTGATTTGGAACTTCTCTCTCTGAGTGGTTGCCTCCTTCCTCACTTACCATTCTACTTACATCCTCTGAAAGCTGTGTTCTTGGTGGAGGAGGACAACCTTAGAGGTGCATATGTCCCCGTGATCCTCTGCTACAACTGTCACATCCAGAAAAACCTCGTATGCATAAGCAAAATGACAGCCTTGGAAATAAAGCATGTCTAGGGTATGGCACACAGTAGGCAGGTTCTTGGTGTTGGTTCTCCTCCATAGCTACTAAAAGCCCTGTCTATACACATCTTATCTCATTTCGTACTGACAGCAGCAGGATGATAACTCTGGAATAGACAGAGAGATGTTTGTGTCCCAAATTTGCCACTTGGCATGCTGTGTGAATGCTGTGGATGTCAGTTCTCATGCACGTAGAATAAGGAAATCATAAGGGTAAAACAAAATGATGCGTGGAAAGCTCTTGACACAATATCTGGCACATAGTAAGTGCTCAATAAACATTAGTTAAAAGTGATGAGCTAAATATTATTGCCTCCCCTTGAAAAATGAGGCAACAGGGGTTCAGAGAGCTCCGGTAGCTCATCTGGGTCCTACATACATAGTTGGGAATGGGAGGAGGGAACAGAACTTTGAACCAAGTCTCTGTGACTTCAAAACCCTGTGATGAATCTTCACTGTGTTTTGGAATCTGTTGTCTACTGATGAACAGCAAGGATAATAGGATATCTCCATATCTACCAACTGGAATAGAAAGTGCTTCCTACGGCTGGGCATGGTAGCTGTAATCTCTTACATGCCTGTAATCTCAACACCTTGGGAGGCTGAGGCGAGAGGAGACATGAGCTTAGGAGTTCAAGACCAGCCTGGCCAACAGGGTGAAACCCCATCTCTACTAAAAATACAAAAAATTAGCCGGGTATGGTGGTGGGCACCTGTCATCCCAGCTACTCGGGAGGCTGAGGCTCAAGAATAGCTCGAACCTGGGAGGTGGAGGTTGCAGTGACCCGAGATCGCTTCATTGCACTCCAGGCTGGGTGACAGAGTGAGATTCTGTCTCAAAACAAACAAACAAACAAATAAAAACAAAGTGCTTCCTACAACGCAGTAAGAACCTAGGAATAGATACTGATTTCTGCTTTATTCTCTTCTCCCTTTCCTAAGCTGACTTGCAGGAAACTCCATATTTTGGCACAACTTATTGATGGGGTCCCAGTTTGCCAGCCCAGAGAAGGGAAGCTTCATCGTAGTACGGTCCACGATGCTCTATGCTATGTTAAAGTCTTACTCTTGTTTTCTTAGACTATTTAACAAGGCCAGTAAAAAAACAAACAAACAAAAACAAAAATAAAAGAGGAAAAAGAAAAGGAAAAAAAAGTTAGGAAACATAAGACAGAATTAGATTTTACAGCAGTTCAGGTGGACTTTTGTGAGACTAATTAATGGGATTTCTTGATTGGATCAAGATGAAACACTCTCCCAGAATATCCATCAAATGTCTTCTGGAAACAACAGTGGGACAGGTTTAAATATACATGAGTCAGGAACATCCAGATTACATTTCCAGGGAATTACCTAGGGATTTAAACATTTAGGGGAAGAGAACCTTGGCAACTGGCATGCTGGGTTTCATACAAAGCTTTCCGACCAATTAGACCCCGGCCTTGTCTTGTGCAGAGACGATTGTTCTTGAATAGTGCCACCTAGCCCCAGGTGATGGGGTCAGAACCATTCACAGTCAACATTCACCGTGCACAGCTTCATCCAGGCTGCCAGTCAGTAAGAGTCAATGGGAAGAGGAGCGTGTAGGAGCTACCCCTCCCCTTACTCTGAGAGGCGGCTCGGAGTCTCATTAGACTTCAGTGCAGGACCACTCGTTCCCTGAAGGCATCTTTTGTTGATCTTGCTGTTCAGAGACAAAATTATCCTGAAACAGATATTTTTTCTATTTTTAGGTACATTGTTGATTGTGAAACTAGAGTCTCCAGTGATCTTTTCGTAAACATGCCAGAGACTGTCTCAAGAGACAAATGGACTGATGTTCTTGCCGTGAGCAGTTTAGGGTGAGCTCAAAGGAATCTTAAGGAATCTTACATCTCAGGTTTCTGGGAGGAAAAGGGGAGCATGTAGAACTAACCTAGGAACCTATAGACTCTATGGGTGTCCCCTTGGTTTTCTTATTCTCAGTTCTCCAGGAAAATTACGGGTGGCAGGAAGGACAAACTTTCTCAGCATGAATGAAGACCCTGCAGACAAGGCCCCGGATTAATGGCTCTCCTGAGCACCAGTCAACTCCACAGTTTCTAAGTCTTCACTCTCCTTCTGCCTGCAGAGGCTCTCATACAATTCCCAGCAGCTTGACCATCCACCTTGGCCTCACTGCTTAAAGGAGAAGGCAGAGGAATGTGAAAGACAAAATCAGATTGCCACAGCCCTCTAATTCATGTCCATCTTAAAAACGTCTTTCATCTTCAGCTTCATTTATTCCATCCTGGTCCAGGCTACTTGTATTCGTGATTCGGAGGAAGCAGCACAGAGCTTGTCTCTCATCCAAGCACAGGCAAAGCTGCAGTGGCCCTGGGAGGAGACCCCAGCTGGACTCCGGCTCTGCAGGGGCCCTGGCTTCCGGCCTAAGCCAATTGTGACCACTTTGTCTTCTTGGCAGTCCCTGCGAGTTCAGACTCTGTTGTAATTTATAAGCAAAACTCCTGCCTCCTGTCCACATCTTAAATCTCAAACTTGGTTTCCTCTCAATTCCAGATACCGGGATAAGCAACAGAAAGAAAGACTCCAAACCTAGAACATTTCAGCCTTCACCCCACTGTCCCAACACAGTGTACATTAGAAGAAGGAGCCATGTCCCTCAATCCTGAAATCTTTTCTTTTTAGCACTCACCCTTTGTGGCATTGTGTCCAGATACCAGGACTACATTTTAAGACCACAGCACTTTCTAGAGGAAAACTCCAGATTGCTTACTAGATTTCCTGTTATACTCCATGGCCAGCTTCCTTTGGAGATGAAGCATCTAAGCTTTAAGTCAAGTCTGCAAGTTTGAGCATGATTCAAACGTTGAATAAAACCTGGAGATGACAACTTTAATTATTAGGAGGGTGCGTCACTTTTATATTATATTCAACAGTACTTAAATCCAATTACAACCACACAGCTTACAGTGCTTTTCTTCAAAGCTCTTTCTGCAAGATTGCAAATGAACTATCTTGTAACCGCATCAAAAGGAAGGTGAGGCCTTCCTATAGTCAGCTGAGCTTTGGCCTGACTCTGAACTGTGCTGCATGGCCACCTAAGAATCTAGGACATATGCACTTAGATGGTTGTGTCCAATAGCCTGTCCTGTGTGCAATTGTGATAAAACTTAATGACATCTTATACAATCTCCTGAATTACCTTCAAAGAGACAATGATGTTTGATGTACCTGGGCAGAAATGGTGCCACTTAGTAAGTAAACAGAGGCAGGGAAGGACAAAGAAAAGAGCACCTTTCTCAGCTGGGTACACTGGTTCACACCTGTAATCCCAGCACTTTGGGAGGCCGAGGTGTGTGGATCACCTTAGGTCAGGAATTCTAGACCAGCCTGGCCAACATGGTAAAATCCCGTCTCTACTAAAAATAGAGAAGTTAGCTAGGTGTGGTGGCGCATGCCTATAATCCCAGCTACTCAGGAGTCTGAGGCAGGAGAATCATTTAATACTCGGGGGTGGAGGTTGCGGTGAGCTGAGATTGCACCACTCCACTCCAGCCTGGGCGACAGAGGGAGACTCTGTCGGGGGGCGGGGGGTGGAAAGAACACTTTTTTCCAAACAACTGGGACAATTCTTCTCATCTTACATAACAGGACAAATTGCATATTGGAAGGAAAGTTTGACGGAAGTGGGTGGTAGTGATGGTAGCCCCATTTCTTTTTTTAGGATAAAGAGTAGGCAGGCAATATCTGACCACAGCAGGTAATAGTGAAAGGGACATCAACTTTCTTATTTTCATTCTACCCCCTTTTGTTGGCAATTACGGTCAGAGCAATCATTTTGTACATGAATCTGTATGGTACAGTAATCCAGGCGCATGTCAGTATTGGAGAACCCACATTTATTTTTCCTTTTAAAGAGGTTTCAAAAAATCATAGAATCAGAGAAATACTGATTTATTGAGTATGATGAGCCCGATTCTACCCTTAGAATATCTCACTTTAGGGTAGGAGGAGGTCCTTCTTTTTGCTCCCTGGGAGTCCAGCACTGGGGACCTTTGCTTTGAACTGGGAAAAGAATTTAGTCAAATGGCCCCTAGTGGCCTAAAGGAGTTATTGCAGTTTCCCTAAAACACATCTCCGTTATTGATGCCTGAATTCAACAGATTTCCAGAGTGTGTTTACTAAGGATAATGAACTTGTTACACAACAAAGACAAATGCACCTGGAATTTGCACACTGCATTGAGTTGCAGTATCACTAGGAGGAGCCCTTGCTTTTTAATACCAGTCATAATGCCAATGACCACAAGGATAACTTTGTGTTTTTAAAAATATATAAAAATTAATTTCTAATAATTATCAAAATAATAAATTTATAATCTCTCTTGTTTCAGAAAGATTTTAGAATTGTATAGGAATGTGTAAATTATGAAAAAATATGTAAAGGCAAAGTAGAAAAATAAGAAGAATGTAAATGGAAGCTCTGAATGAAGTTAATTCTCCCTGTTTCAAAAATTTCTCTTTGAGGTTATGATCTTGCTACTCACCCAACGAACTTATTGTCAGATTTTTCCAGAAATATTAAAACTGTTAAAATGTACACACTCTGAATGAAGAGACACCAGCCAAACAGGCTTTGTGTGAGTAACATGGCTGTCTATTCACCAGGGTGCTGGCAGGCTGAGTCTGAAAAGAGAGTCAGCAAAGGGCAGTGGGATAGGAGTTGGTTTTATAGGTTTGGGGTGGGCAATGGGAAGTTCCAGAAGTTCCAGTTTAGGGCAGTTTTTGCAAGCTGGGAGGGGTTGTATGGTGTGGAGTCATGAAGTTGGCCAAGGTCGGTTACAAAGTCCAATGGCCTTGTCATTTGAGGCCAGATTAAGAAACAATAATAGAAGAATGTCTCAGGTTAGTTAGGTGCCACAGGGGTTGATAGTTCTGCTTTTCATGATCTCCCAGTCACTTCAGGTTTCTAATTCCGGAAGGCCCTCCAGAGGTATATGTGCAGGTCACTGGGGGTCACCATGCCATCTACAGCATGGTCAGACCTTACACTCACAACTATTAATACTACTCTCCACTGCCCTGTTAGAACACTTACTCTGTTAAATACATAGTAATGGTCCTAGGTTTCATAGTGTCCACAAAACTCTATGGTATAGCTTAAATTAAAAACCAAACTATAACAGCAAAATCCAATATATCTCTAATTTCTTCTTTATGTTACAAACATATTAAGAATTCCTGGCCAGGAATGGTGGCTATCTGTAAGCGTTTTGGGAGGCCAAAGTGGGAGGATCCTTTGAGGCCGGGAGTTTGGGACCAGCTTGGTCAACATAGCCAGACTCTGTCTCTGCAAAAAAAAAAGAATTTAACCAGGTATGATGGTGCACACCTATAGTCCCAGCTACTCAGGGGGCTAGGGCACGAGGATCACTCGCGCCCAGGAGGTTGAGGTTACAGTGAGCTATGATTGCACTACTACATTCCAGCCTTGGCAACAGAGCAAAGTGCATCTCTTAAAAATAAATATAAAATAAAGAATTCCTTAGCTCACACATGGTTAGGGTTGGGCTGAAGAAGAAATGAACTCACTTTTTCACCTCTTAGTTCCAGAAATCATGTATTAGGCAAGAGTATAAGCCCATATTTTTCAAAAATCACAAGAATAACACTCTAATCCAGAATAACAAGAAAGGAAGAACAAAACCGAAATCACAGGGCTTAAGAAGACTTTGTGAACCAGATTCCTAGTTTTTCAGTTTTCCTTTTATGTAAGCAAATACGTCCCGACCAACTATTTATTCTGACTCTATTTTTTGATTCAGGATTATAGGCAGACTTTCTGACTTTTGTGATTTTTTTTCTCTTAAAAACTCTGGTCATTCACAATGAGTAGACTTTTTTGTGTCTGTTAAAACAATTGTCTCTTTTCAGAAAGTGGCATTTCCGCCATTTTGCGTAACATTACAGAGCTCTCTCTCTATGGATATGAAAAGGTCACTTCTCTTTTTTCCCTCTGTGAACTTTGAAAATTTGAGACAGGTCTCCAGTTAATTTAGAAAGTTTATTTTGGGGCAGGCGCAGTGGCTCACGCCTGTAATCCCAACACTTTGGGAAGTAGAGATTGGTGGATCACCTGAGGTCAGGAGCTTGAGACCACCCTGGCCAACATGGTGAGATCCTGTTTCGACTAAAAATACAAAAATTAGCCAGGTGTGGTGGTGTGCACCTATAATCCCTTACTGGGGACTTACTGGGGAGGCTGAGGCAGGAGAATCACTTGAATCCAGGAGGTGGAGGTTGCAGTGAGCCAAAATCACATCACTGAACTCCAACCTGGGTGACAGAGCAAGATTCCGTCAAAAAAAAAAAAAAGTTTATTTTGCCAAGGTTGAGGAACTGCACTGATGGCACAGCCTTAGGAAGTCCTCATGATGTGTGCTCAAGGTGGTCAGAGCGAAGTTTGGTTTTACATATTTTAGTGAGACATGAAACGTTAATCAATATATGTAAGAAGTGCATTGATTCTGTCCAGAAAGGCGGGGACAACTCAAGCAAGGAGGTGACTTTCTCAGTTAGGTGAGAGGCAAATGGTTGCATTCGTTTGAGTTTCTGATAAGCCTTTCCAAAGGAGACAATCAGAATACACATCTGTCTCAGTGAGCTGAGGGATGACTTCCAGTAGAATGGGAGGCAGGTTTGCCTTGGGCAGTTTCCAGCTGGAATTTTCCCTTTAGCTCAGTGATTTGAGAGTCCAAGATGTTTTCCTTTCACACTTACCTATCTCTTCTCTTCCCTGTTTTCATATGTTGACATACAGCATATCAGACTTGAGATCACTAGCACATTGTGCTGAGAGATACAAGCCCCAGCAACAGTAAAGAGGACACTAGGTGGCATCTATCTCTTGGCCAGAGATCACAAGACTGCAATCTTCCCCCATCTCTTCAGTGAGTCGGGACCACCAATTCTCAAGGCATTTGGGAAGAGTTAGCTTTCTTTCTTTCCTTTGCTATGAATAAATAATATGTTTATGAAACATATGTTCTTTAGAACAAGGTTTACTTAATTAGATTTACTGCTGCTATTCACTTAACAGGATAACAATTTGATTAAACAAAAAATACCTGTATGCAACTCTAGGTCACATGAGAGACACAGAAAACTTTGCTCCAGTACAGTATTTAAAACTGTTACCTCTCTGTTAGAATTAAAACTCTTGTGTCTCTGTAAATCCATCTGAAAAGCAGACAAAATCAATTAGCAACCCTTTCACCCTCTGGCAAAAGAGGAATTTCTGCAGGAATGCCTTCCAGAAGCTATCGGTTGTTTGGTTGTTGGCTGTTTGGCTGTGTGTCAGCTTAGCCACAACTTTTGGGCTTCCCTGGGGGACAGGAACTGGCTCCATCCTGTCTCTCCTCTACCTTTGTCGGCTCAGTTCTCCACCCCTGGGGCGAGGACCACTGTCCCTATTTGGGGTCAGCTGTCAGAAGACAGATCTGTTTAATATTTAGCTTTGAAGGAAATTGGCTGAATCAAAGATGAAAGGGGTCAGCTCCAAGTGATGGGGAAAAACAAAAACAAGTCTCAATTGTTTCAATATTTCCATAGAAAAATAAAAAGATAAAGTCAATGTAGGTGAAAGAGATAGAGAGAAAAAGATGGAAAGAGAGAAAGAGAGCAGGAAAAAGAGAGAGAGGGAGGAAGACAGAGGGAGAGACAGATTGAGAGAGAGAGACAGAGAGACAGGGAGACACAGAGAAAGAAGAATCTCCAAATTCTCAAATACTCACCGTGTTGAGCTGCAAGACTGGCCATGATTTCCAATGAATAAATAATTCATTGTAATTGAACAGATCTGATTTTATTATTCTCATATGCTGGATGCATGTATAACTTTCAGAAAAACAAGTGATTCTCAGCTCCTCAGTGACAGTCCTAGAAGGGAGCTTGTCAACTTTAACGTGCATACTAACCACCAGGGAACCTTGTCAAAGTGCAGATTCTGAGTCAGTGGGTCTGGAGTGGAACCTGCAGTTTTGCATTTCCACCAGGACCCCAGGCACTCCTGCTGCTAGTCCCCAGGGGACTGTTTAAATGCAGTTTTCCTAAACAGCGAATGTATTCACAGACAACTTGTATATGGCTACTTGTTTTAAAGTTATCCCCAGAAAAAGGTGAAGAAGTAGACTATAAAACTGCATAGATGACAATAATATGATGGGAAAAAACTTAATTTTATTTTATTTTTTCTTTTTGAGACCATGCAGAGTCTCATTCTATCGCCAGGCTGGAGTGCAGTGGCACGATCTCAGCTCACTGCAACCTCCGCCTCCTGAGTTCAAACGATTCTCCTGCCAAGTAGCTGGGATTACAAATGCCACCACCATGCCTGGCAATTATTGTATTTTTAGTAAAGATGAGGTTTTACCATGTTGGCCAGGCTGGTATTGAACTACTGACTCAGGTGATCTGCCCACCTCGGCCTCCCAAAGTGCCACCATGCCCTGCCCTGTGTTTTTTTTTTTTTTTGGTTGTTGTTGTTTTAAACTTAGGGGCCAGGCACAATGGCTCACACCTGTAATCCCAGCACTTTGAGAGGTTGAGGCAGGAGAATTGCTTGAGCCCAGAAGTTGAAGACCAGTTTGGGAAGCACAGAGAGACCTCATGTCTACTAAAAATTTAAAAAATTAACTGGGTATGCTGGCACCTGCCTATAGCACCAGCTTCTTGGGGAATCGTTTGAGCTTGGGAGATTGAGACTGCAGTGAGCTATGATTGTGCCACTGCACTCCAGCCTGGGCAACAGAGCGGGAAAGGAAGAACACTTTCCAAAAAAGTTTTGGGGCAATTTTTTTATGTAGCAATAGATAGTGAATACAATGGCTTGAGATATTTGAAGATATGTGGAAAATACAAAGGACTCGTCTTACTAGACCATCGTCCTCTCCCAGCAAAGACTGCTGGATGATGGAGGTTGATGTACCTGTGGCCCTGGGATGGTCACCTGCCTTCTAGATGCCTTTGATGCTACCCACTGCCTCCTTGAGCAAAGGCCTACCTCCTGACTCCTGATCCTCGTGGCATGTTAGTGCCTGAGGAGGTTTTTCTCAGATTTGAGCTGCAGTGTCATATTTTCTGACTCTCCATTCTGCTATTTCCAACAAGTCATTTGCCCAATAACCATGTGCTGGAATAACGGGAAGAACCAATGTTTGTATCATATCTGTCAGCTTTATTTATTTTCCAAATATTTATTTGGAAATTTCTAGGTCTTTGGAGAGAACTGAGGTAATTGGCTAAGGTCACTCATTAAGGGAAAGGGAAATTTAAAACAGACCAGGTATTTAGCCTCTGAGTCCTAACTCAGCAATGACAGTAATAAATTATTCACAGGCTAAGAATAAATGATGCATTATAATTAAACAGATACTATTGACATTAGTCTGACTTAAATTATATTTAGAATTAAAAGTAATACAACTCATTTTATGTTTTTAAAAAGTTATCATTTCAGTGGTTACCAATGTAAATCATACCACCCAACCTCAGATATGTGAAATTAACACAATTTTACTACTACAAGTCTAAAGGAGTTCTGGATTGTCTGTTTACATCATTCTGATCTTCTTTTCATCCACCTTTACCTCTTTTCTTGAAATGACACTTATTATAAGAATCAGGCTTTTTTTTTTTTTTAAAGGGTCACATTTGATCTCCCAGGCTGGAGTGCAGTGGTGCAAATAAGGCTTACCGGAGCCTCAAACTCCTGGACTCAAGCAAGCCTTTTACCTCAACCTCCTCTATATGAAAAAACACCACACCTGGCTAATTTCTTAATTTTATTTTTTGTGAAGATGAGGTCTTACTATGTTACCCAGGCTGGTCTCGAACTCGTGGCTTCAAGCAATCCTCCCACCTCAGCCTCTCAAAGTACTGGGATTTCAGGCATTGGATCACTTTGCCTGGACAGGCCATTTTCTGAGTACTTACATATCAAAACATGTTTAATTCTCATTAAAACTCCATGAGGTGGATTTAATTGTTTTCCCAATATTACATACAGAGAAACTGAGGCACAAAGAAGTTAACTGACTCATCTCCTTAGCAGTCATCTATTGCTTCATAACAAACCACCTAAACCACCCATATTTAGTGACTTCAAACAATTGCAATTGTTTCTTTTTCTCACTAATCTACAATTTTGGCAAAGATCCACAGGAATGACTTGTCCCTGCTCTCCGTGGTATCAAGAGGAGCAGCTCATCTGGGGGCTGGAGGACCCACTTTCAAGATGGCTGACATGGCCTGTAAATTGGCTTCTCATCTCCTGTGAGGTAGGGACGTCAGTTCTCTCTGTGTCAGTTTCTCCTCTGCAGCAAATTGGGCTTCCTCACAGTGTGGAGGCTGGATTCCCAGAGGGAGTCTTCTCAGAGGACCAGGTAGTAGTGTGTAGCACTTTTATGACCTAGACTCAGAAGTCAGAAATTGGTAGAAGCTGTCACAAAGGCCAGCCCAGATGTAAAGAGAGAGAAAACTGTCTCAGTTTCTTTTTGGGAGAGAGGCAAGTTTCTAGAAGATTCTAGAAGAGCCTGCAGAATTGGAAATACTGCTGTGGCCTTTTTTTGAAAAATACAATCTACAACACACTGCTAATTGAGATAGCATATATTCAAACTCAAGTCATCTCACTTCAGAGCCTATGCTAATTACACCCTAATACTCACTTTTCCTTTGATGCTTCTCCTGTGAAAAGAAGAGCAGACATTTATCATTTCTCTAGTCCAAAGCAGAGGGCTTTCTTATTGAGAGTTACAGAGATTTTTATCTCCGACTGAGAAAGGTATAGCTATCTTCCTTTCAATTCCAAAAGTAAATAAAATAAAAATTTAAAAAGTTCTTTTGAAAATAAAAACTGTGCAGGATGACAGGCACAGTGGTTCACACCTGTAATCTCAGCACTTTGGGAGAGCAAGGCAGGAGGATTTCTTGAGCCCAGAGGTTAGAGCCCAGCTTGGGTGTCTCTAAATATATAAGATACAAAACAAAACTGCGCAAGAGTGTTCTCACTTTTTAGTACACATGACAGTCACCCAAGGAGGCTGCTTGGGAGGAAAATATAGGTTGCTATTTTCAACGTAGAAATTTTAATTCATAAGATTTGGGGGTTGACCAGATGCAATGGCTCACACCTATAATCCCAGTGCTTTGTGAGGCTAAGGTAGAAGGATTGTTTGAGCCCAGGAGTTCAAGACTAGCCTAGGCAACACAGCAAGGCCTCATCTCTGCAAAAACTTTTTTAAAATTAGCTGGATGTGGTATTGTGTGCCTGTAGTCATAGCTACTCAGGAGGTTGAGGAGGGAGGATTTCTTGAGCCAGGGAGTTTGAGGCTATAGCAAGCCATGATTGCACTACTGCACTCCAACCTGGGTGACAGAGTAAGATACTCTCTTGAAAAATAAGAAGAGGAAGATTTGAGGATAAAGCCCAGAAATCTGCATTTTTTCTTCAGCATCCTCATATGTTATGATGCAGGTGATAAGCACCATGCTTTGAGAAATGACTTCAACATTTTCTGTTCTTTTTGGCTAGCCAGCAACTTTGAACACTCTCTCTGTGTTTCGAATTCCCTATCTTTCAAGTCAGCGCCTTCCAGACTTGCCCCTTCTCCCTTGCAGAGAAACATTCTTTTCAGTCTCATTGGCAGCGAGGGTTCAGGGGATGTAGTCCATACCTAGGCAATCAGATGCAGCCCCATAAGACTGTATCTGAAGCAAATGTGTCCAGAACCCATGGTGCGAGCTGATACCCTTGGCATTCCAGAGACAGTTCATGGCATTTCCAAGAGCGGAGGCCAGAACTCAGTATCAGAGGGCAATTTTCAGTATCTGTGCCCTCTACTAGGCCACTGTGATCTGAGTACTCTTCCTAGATCCATTGATTCTAAGACTGCTTTTCTGGCTCTTCTAGGGAATCTGTGAGTGGTTAAATATTTTTTAATAAATTTCTTTTACTTAAACTCACTGCAGATGGTTTCTGTTGTTTGCAACTGAAGAAGTGAACTGCTAGTATGAAGTATTTCTTGCCTTGAAGTTCTCCTTACAATCACTCTCCCTAACAGCAAAGTCTGCACTTCATTTCTAAAATGCTTCTGCTTTTGTATTGGCTTGTGATTGGTTGCTTCATATTGGCAAATAGGAAATTATGTTTTGAGTTTTGTTTTTTTGAAGGTCTCACTCTGTCACCCAGGCTGGAGTACAATTGTGCCATCATGGCTCACTGCAGCCTCCACCTCCTGGACCCAAGCAGTTTTCCCACGTCAGCCTCCCAAGTAGCTGGGGCCACAGGTGCACACCACCATGCCCAGTTATTTTATATATATATATATATATATATAGCGAGGTTTTTTTTTTTTTCCCCCTAGAGACAGGGTCTTCCTGTGTTGCCCAGGATGTTCTGAAACTCTTGGGCTCAAGCAATACTCCCACCCTGGCCACCCAAAGTACTGAGATTACAGGCGTGAGCCACTGTGCTTCGCTGAAAGTATGTTTATATCCATGGATGTTAGTACTTGTGCTGATTATTTTAAGTGTAAATTTCTAAAGTAGGGCCCCGCTCCCTTCGGCTGGTTTTGAATAACTGTGAGCACTCCACTATGCATCAACAACTCCTTTATTGTTACGAAACAAACAGTTACACTGGGTCTTAAGGTAACAGAAGGATTTCTAAAACAAATCAAATGCTTAATTAACAACAAATATTACTTGGTATAACATATTCCACAATAAAAAAATCACCTATTCAGGCATGGTGGCACACATCTGAAGTCCCAGCTACTTAAGCATCTGAGGCTGGAGGATGGCTTGAACTCAGGAGTTTAAGACCAGTCTGGGCAACATAGTGAGATCCCAATAAAAATAATACCAACTTAAGAAGAAGAAGAATTTAGACCACATTGTAGTTTGCCATAAAGAAATCTGACCTTTGACACTATTTGAGCCAATCCTTCCACAGTGGCAAAGAAAGAAAGGGAGAGAGAACTGAAGCTGAAGAAACCTTATTTGTTTATGATTACCTAGATTAATCACAGGTCACCTAGGAAAGGCTCCCTCAGAGTCTGCCTGTATTTAGATAGGGGCTCATGTTAGAGCATGAGTCATGGAAAGCCCCAGGGCCTCAGGAGAGTGAGCTGATGTTTCAGAGGTTGTGGGTGTTGGAATATGAGGCAAGAACTCTGTTTCGCTCTTGTTACCCAGGCTGGAGTGCAATGGTGTGATCGCGGCTCACTGCAACCTCCGCCTCCTGGGTTCAGGCAATTCTCCTGCCTCAGCCTCCTGAGTAGCTGGGATTACAGGCACGCACCACCATGCCCAGCCAATTTTTTGTATTTTTTTAGTAGAGACGGGGTTTTACCATGTTGATCAGGATGGTCTTGATCTCTTGACCTCGTGATCCACCCACCTTGGTCTCCCAAAGTGCTGGGATTACAGGCTTGAGCCACCATGCCCGGCGCAGAACTCTTGTCTGGTGGTACATTAGAAGGCAATGGAATGAATGTCATTGGACAACCTAAGTTAAGATTATTCCTTCAAAGAATAAAATACAGATACGTTGAAAAAGAGAATAGAAGAAATAAGCCTTTGCTTCTTAAAGTGGCTGTCTTTTTCAGTGATCCCTCTGCAGATCCACTTCCTTTTGCTAGATAGTACTGGACTCACATTTCTTTTTCTTTTTTTCTTTCTTTCTATTTTTTTTTTTTTTTGAGACAGAGTTTTGCTCTGTCGCCAGGCACCAGGCTAGAGTGCAGTGACCCAGTCTCGGCTCACTACAACCTCTGCCTCTCGGGTTCAAGCAATGCACCTGCCTCACCCTCCCAAGTAGCCGGGACTACAGGCACCCACCACCATGCCCAGCTAAGTTTTGTATTTTTTAGTAGAGATGGGGTTTCACCATGTTGGCCAGGATGGTTTCAATCTCTTGACCTCATGATGCGCCCACCTCAGCTTCCCAAAGTGCTAGGATTACAGGTGTGAGCCACTGCACCTGGCCCTCTTTCTCTCTCTTTTTTTTAAGACAGAGTCTTGCTCTGTTGCCCAGCTGGAGTGCAATGGCGCAATCTCTGCTCACTGTAATCTCCACCTCCTGGGTTCAGGCCATTCTCCTGCCTCAGCCTCCTGAGCAGCAGGGATTACAGCCATATGCCACCAGGCGTGACTATTTTTTGTATTTTTAGTAGAGATGGGAGTCTCACCATGTTGGCCAGGCTGGTCTCAAACTCCTGACCTCAGGTGATCCACCCACCTTGGCCTCCCAAAGTGTTGGGATTACAGGCGTGAGCCACTGAGTCAGGCCTGACATTTCTTATATAAATTCCTGGGGCATAAACACAGCTCATTATCCTAAAACTCCAATAATCCATAGTGACAGCATGACAAAATAAACTAGACCCCAGTGAAGGTGGTAAACATGGTGTGCTGGTTATTAACACATACGCAGTTGGGTCTAAGTTCATCCTATTGTATCGGCTTCCTGAGGCTGGGTGGCGTTTATCCTTTGCCAGCTGATTCTGTGTGTGGCTCTGCCATAGGGGGCAATAGAGAGGAGCTGTGAGGCTGGATGAAGGAGAAGAGAAGGGCTGCTTCCTGTTTGCGTCTTTCACGGGGCAGTAGCACTTTGTTCCAGTAGCAGCCACAGATTCTAGTTGGGAGCTTTTCCAGCACTCCCAGAACAAGCTTTATGGTGCCTTCTAAGCAGCAGTGGACAGGGACTGTCCTCAGAGGCTCAGTGTCAGCCCCTGGGGCCCCTCCTCAAAGTTCCCGAGGCATCAGCATGGCCCCCTCCTCACAGGTCTAAATTGTTTCTCCATAGGATCTTCTTCCAAACTTCCATGTTTTGGCCATTTCATACTCTTCTTTGATCTTCCAGCTTTAGGGGCCATAGCTGCCACGAAGTAGTTGATACCTTCCTATTCCCTTTTTGCCTTTCGAATTCCTCAATACCTGGCTAACGGCTGTTTCTATTAAATTCTCTCTTCTAAAAAGCTAGTATGGTGCCCACCTCTGGCATGGACCCTGATGACACAGGTGAGCTTCTCCGTCCTCAGGTACATGACCATTGTGATCAACACCGCCTTGAATCTCAGGACACAGTTTCTTGACAGACACACTAGAATTAGAGGAAGGCTTACTGCAGGCATGTTTGTCATTCTTAGTCAATTTAAACTTCCGTGAGTTTAGGCTGGATGCAATGGCTCACACCTGTCATACTAACACTTTGGGAGGCTGAGGAAGGAGGATTGCTTGAGCTCAGGAGTTTGAGACAAGCTTAGGCAACGTAGCGAGGCCCCATCTCTATTTAAAAAATTAAATACAATTTTTAAAGTTACAAATAAACTCCCATGATTTAAATAACTCTGTTTTCAATGTGTTATATTTTTCTCTTTGGAAAGTCCTGAGCCAAGAAATCATTGAATTTCCTCATGTAGAAGAAGAATGCCATTCCAGAAAGCTGAGGTTGTTTACCCAAATTTATACTGTGTATTAGCACCAAGGACAATAATTCTATATAGATCTTTCACTTATACCATTTACAGAGCCTCATAAAAAAATCTCAGTGGAAAGTTTGACAATTATATTACTCTTGGGATAATTTGGACAAGTTCTCTTGCTAAAGACAATCAGAAAATCAGGGGAAATTATTTTTTAAATCTCCTTGAAGGTATAAAAAAGCTAACCAAGATAAGATTTGATTAAGCCAAATCATGAATAAGACAGAAGCCTCATGGGTCTGGGAGGAAAAAAATAGGTGTTCCAGTCTCACGGAGTGTGGAACACTCTGGTGAACCCTTGGATCTTTAATTGAGGCCCAGAAAAGATGAATAGTAGGAGGGAAAAAAAAGTCATTCCTCAAATAGATTTCTGCTCAGTTTCAAGTAGGATGACACAAAAAGTTCCAGTCTCTAAAACTGGATTCAGGTGATTCAAAAGGACTAAGTGCACTGAGGTGCCTGGAAGAAGAAAAAAACTTATGTGGAGACAAAGTTCTCATATAACTTCTACAAACAGTTTTACAAATACAGTTTACAGTACAAAATTAAAAGATATCCAGGCACAAAAAGAGACAAAACAACATAATAAGAATCACACCAAAAAAGGAAAATGGACAAAAACACATAGAGACTCCAGATGACAGAATTATTATAAAATAAGAATTCTCTTCTAGAGCTTGAGAAAGAGACTGGATAGCTCTGTTGAAATCCTGATTTCAGACTTAAGTCTCCAGAACTGCGCATGAATATGTGTTCATTGTTTTAAGACAAAAAAAGAATTTCAGATACATTCTTCAAGATAACTATGCTTACTATGTTCAAGGGAGTTTTAAAAAAAGATTAAAAATTTTGAAAGATAATTGGAATATATAAAATATGAAATAGGAGATTTGAAAAAGAATCAAATAGAAATTCCAGAACTGAAAAATATGAAAGCAAAATTATGAGCTTTAATGGATAGGGATAAGAGCATTGTAGATAGAGCTGAAGAAAGTATCAGTGAAATGAAAGTTAAACCAGAAGAAAATATACAGTGTGAAACACAAAAAAGAATAAAAAATGCAGAAGTGAGCATAAGAAAGAAAATTAGAAATCCAGGAAGAAATGAAAAATGACATAGAATTAAGTGGATAAATCTAAAGTTGACTGTACCAAGGTCAGAGTGGGGAATGAGAAGATGTAGGTCAAAGTATACAAAATAGCAGATATGTAGGATAGACAAATTGAAAGATCTAATGTTCAACATGAGGACTATAGTTAATGGTGTGCTGCATTCAGGATTCTTGCTAAATAAATAGATTATAGCTGCTGTTGCCACATTGAAAGGAAATGTGTAACCATGTGAGATGTTGGATATGTTCATTTATTTCACTACAGTCACCATTTACTCTCTCTGTTATATATATATAAACCATCACATTATATACCTTAAAATATATAATAAAATTTATCTAAAAAGTAACTCAACAAGATAACATGTTAAATTTTGTAGTCTTTAAAATATGTATAGAATTACAATTTCCACCCCCTCCTTATTTTTATTTATTTTTATTTTTTTGAGACAGAGTCTCACTCTGTCACCCAGGCTGGAGTGCAGTAGCATGATCTTGGCTCACTGCAACCTCTGCCTTCCAGGTTCAAGCAATTCTGCCTCAGCCTCCTGAGTATTGGGATTACAGGTGCCCACCATCACACCCAGCTAATTTTTGTATTTTTAGTAGAAATAGGGCTTCACCATGTTGGCCAGGTTGGTCTTGAATGCCCGACCTCAGGTGATCTGCCCACCTCTGCCTCCCAAAGTGCTAGGATTATAGGCGTGAGTCACCATGACTGGACTCATTTTCAAAATAAAAGAAAAAGAAGAAGGGAAAGAAAAGTATTCCTAAAATATGACCTGATCAGAAAGTCCCTCAGGCTGTCTTCCATGGGGAGAGCAAAGGTTTTCCTTTTTTATCTACCAGTGACTCTTTAGCAGAGTTTAAGATTTGGTTCCAGAAAATCTGGAAAATACACAGAAAACCAAAAAGTCGAGGTGAAAATCTTTCTTGCTCCCTAGGAATAGTAAAAAGAGTTGCTATTATTAAGTGCTTACTATATTTCAGGCACTGTTGTAAATGCTTTATGGATATTATCTCATCCAATTCTCATTGCAGTCTTATAAAATAAGGTTTAATTTTCACAGCCTGTTTTATAGATGAGGAAATGGAGACAAAGTGTTAGTAAATGATTAAAGTGACAGCTAAAGTGAGTGGGGACTAGAGCCTGAAGCACCGTGTACTGCACCAATTACAGACCCTCTTCCAACTTCACCCCTCACAATTCTTCACATACAATATCCTTAGTAGTCTCTGCAACCTCAGACTACATAGCACCATTGCCTCCACTGGAAAAGGGGCTCTTGTCTCAGTTTTCAGAGGCCATGGATTCTGACTCACCTTAGTTTTCACATTAGGGAAACTATGTGTGGGTCACTAGCATTGAGTAGCTGGAGGTTGCCAGCATTCATCTGATTGATGTCATCAGGGTGATTCCTAGAGGCATTTGAGACCAGTCATGGTGCCCAGAGTACAGAGTATCATTCCTCTTATGCTAAATACTGCCTTGGAAGCAGAAAGAAGTCATTCTCCCCTCTCTTCATGGGATGATAAAAGCCAGAGAGAGAGAGAGAGACTAAACTTCCATATATTTTTGTATCAGGAGATGAGGTCTTCTAAGTTTGAAGCTGAACTCCATTGGCCTCTATTTGGAGACAAGACCTGGGCTACTGATGTGTTCTCTTGTGTTTTGCATTTGAGTATCCTAGAGATGTGCCCTTTGATGAGATACCAGTAGTCATTTGTGCACATATTTAATAATACTTTATATTTCAATCTGTTTTGCATTGATAGAATGCCTGAGGCTGGGTAATTTATAAAGAAAAGAGGTTTATTTGGCTTACACTTCTGGTGACTGGGAAGTTCAAGAGTAGGCATTTGCATCTGGGGAGGGCCTCAGGCTGCTTCAATTCATGGCAGAAGGGGAGTGGATATGTGCAAGGAAATCACACAGCAAGAGAGGAGGCCAGAGAGTGACTGAGGAAGCCAGATTTATTTTATTTTGTTTTGTTTTGTTGTTTTGAGACGGAGTCTTGCTCTGTCGCCAGGCTGGAGTGCAGTGGTGCAATCTCAGCTCACTGCAACCTTCCCTCCCAGGTTCAAGCGATCCTCCTGCCTCAACTTCCTGAGTAGCTGGGACTACAGGTGCACACCACCACACCTAGCTAATTTTTGTATTCCAGACTTTAACAACCTGCTCTCTCCGGAGCTAATCTGTTCCTGTGGGAGCCAGAACTCACTCCCTTCATGGTAGGTCAGAACGGGTGGCATTACTCTATTCATGAGAGATCTCGTCCCATCACCCAGAGACCTCCCACTATGCCCCACCTCCCAACACTGCCACGTTGGCGATTAAATTTCAACGTGAGTTTTAGCAAGGTCAAACTTCATCCAAACCATAGCACCTAGTATCTAAACTGAATTGAACTTTATTACAAATTGAATGCGAGGAGGAAAGAATAGGATCTAAAAGTTTTGTGGGGGTCCTTTCCCTCCCTCCATCCTTTAATTTGGTTGCTTTTTGTGTTTGCAGTTTTGCCTGAGGACACACAATTGCCCTGTCATGGCCCTCATCACTCAGAAACTTCCAGATTCCTTCTTTCAGGTGGATCTGCCCTGCCAGGCAGAGGCCGGCCCCTCTGTCTCAGTGCTCCCACAAAATCCTGTGACCTCAAAGAGTTAAGGGAGGCCTTCATACTGGGGGTCACTGTAAAAAAAATCGTAAATTTGTTATGCTTTTTTTTTAGATGGAGTCTTGCTATGTCAGCAGGCTGGAATGCAGTAGCACAATCTTGGCTCACTGCAACCTCCAACTCCCTGGTTCAAACGATTCTCCTGCCTCAGCCTCCCAAGTAGCTGGGATTACAGTCATGTGCCATCATACCCAGCTAATTTTTGTATTTTTCATAGAGACGGGGTTTCACCATGTTGGCCAGGGTAATCTCGATCTCTTGACCTCATGATCTGCCCTCCTAGGCCTCCCAAAGTGCTGGGATTACAGGCGTGAACCACTGCATCCAGCCTGCTGTGCATTTTAAAAAGCATTTCATTCGGAGTGAATGTCTGGAAAGCTCTTTCCCCAGATAGCTGCATGGCAAGAGCCATTCCTTCTACTAGGTCTTTGGCAAATGCCTGTCTTAACCACTCTATCGAAAATTGTAAGCACCCTGCAACCTTCAGCGGTCTACACCTCACCCGTGTTGGTTGTCTACACAGAACTGATCATGGGGTGACGAATATGATACTATACTTGAGTATTCCCATCTCCCGCCTTCACAGGATTTTTGTTTTGCTTACTGTCATATTTGCATAGCACAGAGTGGTGCCTGGAACTCTGTAGACACTCGGCAAATACTTGCTGAACGAATTGTTATATACTGCTCAGAAATTAACCCAATATTATGCTCATTGATGCACACATGCACACACCCGCACTTTGAAGTACAAGGATGTCTGTGCCCTAGTATCATTTGGATGTTCTGGATGTAGATATGTTTTAGTCTTGGAACAGGCTGAAATGCTAGGGGTTTATCTGTGTAAGCACAGAGCTTCATATGTTGCCTGGGGTGAAATGCATTCACTATCTCTCTTTTTTCCTCCAACAATCTATGTCTCCCCTCCCTGACACACACAGTCCTTGACCTCTTGCCCTTGGTGAAGGTGCTGATTCAGCCTTTATGGAAGAGCTGGGTGCCGTGGAAGAGAGGGACAGCCACCTCTCAGTCTGGGAGGTGCAACCAGGATTGAGTCTGAAGGCGCTTCAGAGATGTGGGAAGGACTGTGGTCATGCCAGACGCTCAGCATGGCACTGGACTTGGGTCCAGATGCCTTCACAGTAGTCTGACCACAATTCAAACAGAGGCTTTGAGGATCCAGTTCTGCATTCATAGATCAGCCTTGTTCATGAGGCAGCTCACAGTTCCACCAAAGACATTCTCCCCCTAGAGAGGCGCCCTGGGCATAGTTTGGCAGTGTGAATCTTTCAGAGCAATAAACATCTGACACACACAGATGCAGCAATGAAAATGGTGCTCTCTTTGGGTAAAGAGCCAGATAGCAAAAGGACAATTTCAGAACTGGCCCACGCTCTGCTGTGTCCAGCTTAGAGCCAACAAATACATCAGTTGTCGCTGTGCCTTTTTCTCCAAAATTCTACCTAGCAGGGACTAAAATGAGTTTTTCCTTAATAAGGAATCAAATTCCTTAAGAATTTAGGAAGATCTAGAGGAATCACATTTCTCCAGATTCAAATGTAGCTCTTGAGGAAATACCACTCTTCTCTTCACATATTTTCCCACTAATCCTTGAAACCTCACATCAAGCCCTCAAAAGTTGTGACAAATGTGTTTGCTCTTACTGCTGTTGGTGCCCTGGGTATCTGGGGTCCATCCCTAGAACATCCCTCCAGGCAGCAGGAACAGGGCTGCCCTGGTGATGTGGGGCATGCACTTTGTCTGGGATTTACGGTTCAATAAGCAGAAGTGACTCACTGACATAAGAAAGTGGCTTGAACCCGACAGGGGTGCAATCAATATGGATATTTTGGGCTCCCCTTCATGCTTCAGTAAGTATCCGGATGCCTGTTATCATTCTCTTTGTTCACCCTCATTGTCCAGACAACCTCACAACAGAAACTGCATACACTTCAGATCCAATCACAGTTTAATAAACCCACTCTTCCCTGCTGGCTCCTGGGAAAATGTATACACTGGCACAGAAAGGCCTGTCTGTTCAGTTCCGCGATAGGAGACGGGAGGCAAAAAAATGCAAAGCCATTTTGCTTATTATCTCCTTTTGCTCCTGTTTCTCCAGGCACCCTCCGGCAATCTCAGCTGAAATCTGGCTTTAGAGCTACTTAAGCCAGGTTCCATTTCCTCCTGGTGACACATTCCTGATAGCCTTGATGGCAGTCACACTGGCGGGCTGTGGACTCTGCTAGGCCAGAGGGCTTCAGAGCTCCAGCTTTGTGTTCTCTCTTTCCTGCTTTCATTTACGGCTCCCTCTTTCCCTCTGTGTGTGCGCGCACACACACGTACACACACGTGCACACACACAGACATTTTCAGGAATATTTCAAACTATTTAACTCCATGCTCAAAATTTTTTTCTTCCTGATCTTTTTTTTTTTTTTCTTGTTCTACTATTTCCATCCCCTTGCTATGGTTTTGCTGCTACGTGGGTCTGTGTTATGCCAAGGGCAGGGAACATTCCATGCTCTACACTCGGTCTCCAGTCTTGATGACAGAGCTGTTTCCCAGGTCCCCGCTATCACTCGCTCCCCTCGGCAGAGCCCTCTGAACTTCTCTTTGGGATCTGTCACTTTCCTCCTCATCCTTTTGCGATTCTGCACACTTGGCTGTCTCCTCTTCTAAATGGTAAGCTTCCTGAGGGAAGGAGTAGGATTTTACTCATTTTGGAATCTCCCAAGCACCATAAGCTCCATAAGTGGTTTTGATGAATGGCTGAATGAACATCTGCAGTGAAACCTGTTCTCTTCTCCCTCCATTTAACTCTTTCTGTAGTTCTTCAGCATTGTCACCAGAGGAAATGCAAGGAGGTGAGATTAGTGCTTGTTTAGTACAAATGCATCAGCTAGTTAAATACATATGCATGTATATAATATATATATATATACACACACACACATACATATGCATACCTACATGCACACACACACACACATACACACATGCACACACACACACACATAGAGAGAAAGAGAAAGAGATCTGCCTCTGTTACCCAAGCTGGAGTGTAATGGCACTATCATAGCTGACTACACCCTTGAATTCCTGGGCTCCAGTCATCCTTCCACCTCAGCCTCCTAAGTAGCTGGGACTGCAGGTGCACGCCACCATGCCAGCTAATTTTTTAATTTTTTTGTAGAAATGGGGTCTCTCTGTGTTACCCAGGTTGGTCTTGGACTTTTGACTTCCAGCAGTCGTCCCTCCTTGACGTCCTAAAGCACTGAGATTACAGGTGTGAGCCATCGCATCCTGCTGCTTAAATATGATTGTGCCTGACTGCATTGTCCAGTGGCTCCATGAACATGGTGGTCAGTGCTGACCTTGATGGGGGTAGCACTTGCAGGCTTGTGGGGCCAGACACTGATTGTGGGCCCAGCAGGGCTGGCTCTTGGCTCCCCAACGACACCAGGAGCTACCTACATGACCCTGGATAAGCCTCCTGTCCATCTTCAGTTTTGTCACTTTTCAAATAGGAATAACAACAGCTATCTCGCAAAATAGGTGTGAAGATTAGAACTGAAATATACAGAGTACTTAGCACAGTTCTTGGTACAGTATTGGCCCCCAATAATCCAAATACATGTTGACTTATTTGAGCTGTCTTTTCCCCCATGACTGTGGGCAATGACAGTGCTACCACAATGCCAGAGAAAAGGTACAGAAGAGAGGTAGAACTGGACAGAACCACTCCGTCTCCTTCTTGCTGCTGATAAACAAGTTTTGTTAATAGAAAGAAAATGATGACTTTTCCAAAAAATGTAGGTGAATACCAATATTATGTGAATTCCAATAAAGTTGCCACTGGATTCAGTGGTAAATCTTCAAATTTAGGCTTGAAGTTGCATTTTAGAATTGTCAGATAAAGTCACAGGTTGAAGGGTTTTGTGGAAATATTTTCAGTCATCAAACATCTTGCAGAAATAGTAAGTACTTTGAGGAACTTCAAATAAGGGAAAAGATATGGCCCCCTACTTTTGAGTTTATATTAATAACACATGGCCAAAAATAGCTTTTCACTTCCTGAAAGACTAGGACCCAGCTCAAGCTCTTGCTCTCAATGGCTACCTTTCTTGCTAGAAGTTTCCGTGATTACAGGTCAGCACTTGGGCCAGGGCTCTATTTCTCTTGGCTAAGCTTCCTATAGATGATCAGACCACTGGGTTTGCATCATGCAAAACAGAATAAGGATCAGTAATCCCTCCCACCAGAGGGTAGGTTTCTGACCGGCTTTCTGCACAGCAGAGGATAGTAAAGAAAAGAGAAAAGGAAAGAGACAGAAGTGAATAAAGGAATACAGTTTCTTTGTTCAGGGTCTGTTAAGTGCCTGCTACGTGGTAGACACTCCCTGGGGCAACGCTTAGAGAGGTAAGAGAAAAATGAAGAGCGCTTGACATCAGAGAAAGCCAGGGAGGGAAGGGCTGTTAGTTATGTGAACACCAATAAAGTCGTCACTGGACTCAATGGTAAGATAGTCACTGCTATTCTGGGGTAGAAAAGTTTCAATTAAATGGTGGCAGCAGAAACAAAACTGTGATAGGACAGTGAGCAAACGAAAGATGCGTGGAGGCTGGGCACGGGGGCTCGTGCCTGTAATCCCAGGACTTTGGGAGGCTATGGCAGGAGGATTGCTTGAACCTAGGAGTTGGAGGCTGAATGAGCCATGATCAGACCACTGTACTCCAGCCCCGGGCAGTAAAGTGAGATTCTATCTCAAAAATAAAAACAAAATAAAGATTAGGAAATGTGGACATCACACAACTCTTTAGGGATCTTGACTGAGAAGAAACTTAGAATCGAAAGGCAGAGGCTGGAGCGAAACACAAGGTGGAAGGATGGGTGTGTTGGCTTCTCAGCTGGGTGCCATCTGAACATGCAAGTGAGAAGGCGGTTTAAATGGGAGAGGCTGAAAGTACAGGAGGAGGGTGAGGGTGAGAGGCGCGCTGAGGTTCCGAAGGAGCAGGAAGGTTGGGGTTAGCCGTCGCCAGGAGGAAGGACACACAGTCCATTGAGACTTGGGAAAAGGAACAAGGATGAATGGAGCAAGGGACGCCTACCAATGGGAGGAAGGGGATTAGGATTTGGGGGAGTTCCTGTCCTTTGGCTTTTGTCCTCAAAATGACGAGGAAACAAGTTAATTGATGAGCATTTTGGAAGAGGTGGTGAAAAGAGAGCTTGAAAAGAGAACTTAAAAAGAGAGGAAGGGTTTCAAAAGTTGGGACTGAGAGAGAGAACAAGAGGTGTAAAAGGATCACAAGGCCTAGCTGATGTCGAAGACCATGACAATGTAGTGAACCGTCTTTCTCCAGAAGCATCCAATAGTTGAGGGTACGATTTATTCAGTGGTGGAGTTACGGGGTCTGAGAAGGTCGAGGGGAAGTGTCTTCTCCAGAAGCATTCAACAGTTGAGTGTATGATTTATTCAGTAGTCGGGGTATGGGGTCTGAGATAGGATCGCGCCATGTTGCCCAGAGTGGCCTCAAGCAATCCTCCTGCCTCAGCCTCCCAAAGTACTAGGGTTACAGGCATGAGCTCCCATGCCCAGCTTCCCCTCATCTTTCATCTGCTCGTTGTCCTATCATAGTTTCTGTTGCCATCATTTTATTGCAACTCTTCTACCCCAGAATAGTATAACCACCCAAGGGGGTCACCTTGCCCGCTGGTGGGTTCCAGGTTGGCGTTTCATTAAGTAAATGTGACCTAGGTACAAGAGCAGTGACTTTTAGGAATGTTTCTCATAATAGTCTGCAGCATGACTCCAAGACAACCTGACCCCGAATTGTCTCCCCAGAGGCAGGAAGTTTTCTGGAAAACCCAGGCAGCAGTCAAGGATGGCTGCTCAAATTTCCCGCCCTGCTTTTCCTACCATCCCAGGAAAATTCCCACCAGGACACAGCATTTGGGGCAGGAGACTGATTCTGTGCTAATTAACAGTCCCAATTCACAAGCTTAGATACTCCTGGGCTTGTTCAATGCCAAGTTCAGACCGTAAGTAAACCAGTTTCGCTCTATGGCTAACCCCACCATGGCACCAGTGAACCACAGAGTGACCGGTTGCTCAAACATTTTTCCATCAAAGCACACTTCCCACTTAAACTATTCAACCCCAGGAAGGCTGGATTTTATTTATTTCTTTTTTTTTTTTAAAAAGTGTCAAAAATATGCTATCCACAACCTTTAAGACTTCCTTGATTTAGGAAAAGCAGAGGGAATTAGCACAAGCAGGAGAGACACAAGAACAAGGGAGTGAAAGGCCACAGGAGGCAGGAAGGGCCATTTGTGGTTGAGCAGGTATCCCATAAAGACTTTGATAACTGAGTGCTTCTGTGATGTGTGAATGAGGCCCTACAGCCGGGACTGCACTCCAGCTTTGGTTTTTGATCTCTGTCAGTAATGAGATGCCAGCCGCCCCTACTTCAAAGCCGATAATCTCCTGAAAGACTCCCAGAATTTCAAGTGATCTCTCAAACTAAAGTTTGGGGGATTACGAGACAACAGCGCAGATGACGGAAGAGGCACCGCTTGTTTGATATTTGCTCTTTGATTTCTTTTAAATATTTTCGTTTTCAGTTTCCCAAAGGGCTAGTCTGTAGTTTCCAAACCCTTAACACTAAAGAGTAGCGTTGTCAGATTATCGCTGTCTGGATACTGGGGGGACCACGGGACGTCCATAAATTTTATCTTTCCTTTTTTTAAAAAAAAATCCCAATTGTCTGTGAAAACACAGCCACTTCAGATTCAGTGACAAATGTGGTGCAGGGTAACAGTATCCAGCCTGCAATGGAGACAGAGCTTTCCTGAAAAATCCGTAGCCACTCCAAGGTTATTCTCGGATTCTTTTGAGGTTTAATCTCTTTTCCAAAACAGTTGCGCCCTCCTGGAGGGGGAGGAGTGGGGGACAAAAGGCCACAGCCTATGTGAAACATGTTATAAATGTTATAAAGCAGCATGGACATTCGTTTCTGGTACCCAGTTATGCTCTGAGTTGAAAGCATATCATTTCCAAGACATGTTGTACCAGGAAACATATCTGGGTATTTTATAGCAGACAGCTTCACACTCTGGAAGCAAAGCAGCAGGCTGAGGTCATGCCTCCTGACCTGGTCTTTTGTTATCCTCAGGCACGAAAAAAAAAAAGCAACGTTTCAGTGCCCAAGAAAACACATGAGACCCAGAGGTTAGAGGCAACCATGAATTCATCTGCTTAAAGAAAGCTATAAATACTTTACACCCTCAATATACATAAAGTTTACTCTAAAGGATGTCTCAGAGTTAGAATACCAAGAAAATCCTGCAGCATGTCATATTCTGCTCTAAGGATGTGATGCGCCTCAGCTCTCTCAGGCCAGGCACGCAGCGTCTCCAGTCCACAGCTGTACTCCCACACCAGCACCATTCCTGCCAATGTGTTTGTTGACCGGCTGATGGTTGTGATGGGGACAGCATATGAGTGAAGTGCTCCCAGGTCACCAAGAAGTATGCAGAGGCCAAAACTATATGTCCTTGCCTTACCTAGCAGACGGAAACTGTGGTCCCAGCTGCAGCAACAGCATTCAGTGTTCACAGAGCTTTGGTAACCTCACTGATGTGATATTGCTGGTGTGGCAGAGGTTGCTAACACTTACCAACGTCCCCTTCCTGGGGATGTCCCCACAGCTAGACTGCACTTCTAGTCCCCTGGCCTCTAGGCAGGGCCAAGTGGCTGGTTCTCACCAAAGGAGAGGAGCAAGAGAGATGTAGGCCACTTCTTGCCTGAGGCAGTTTAAAAACAGGTGGGTCTTCTCTACCACCTCCCTCTTTCCCCTTCTGTAACTCAATGCCGAACAAGATGAGGCCATAGAAGGAGAAAAAGCATATAAGAAGCATGACTGCCCATATGAAGCAGAAACCAACTGCATTGCATAGAACTGTGTTATGAGCAAGAAATAAGCAAGCCTTAGGTTAGCTATTGAGGGCTGTTTGTTACAGCATCTGGCTTACCCTGACTGATGCAAACAGTAAGTGGTGGTAGAGCTGTTGTCTGAACCTAGCTCTGTTTCACTTGAAATCTGGGTTCATCTGCGTCGTCAATGTTCTTACAGTTAAAAATACAACTGCAGAAACTCAGTCAATTTCAATGTCAGTGTCACCTCTCCAGGTAGCTTTTCTGTTTCTCCTGTCTGGACTGGGAACCTAATGTCCCTGTTCTATTATTTCTTATATACTTATCTTCTCTAGTCCTTGCCACATAAACGTTTAATGACTCATATCTCAATCCACAGAGGCAACGTAAGTCTAGCAAGCAGTAGTTGCTCATTTAATGTTTATTTATCCAAATGAAACTAAAGGGAATCATCTTGTTCCTTGAATTTTCTGCCTAACAAAGTGAAACAGACAAAGCTAGACAAAATAAGACAAAGCAGAAAATAAGACTATAAAAAGGAAAAACAAAACATTCTGTGTCTGATCCCATGCTGCTGAAGGTCCCACTAAAACTCATTGGCCTACAAGTGTAGTTTAGTGAAATGAAATTCAGTGTTTCTTTGAGGACTCAATAAATTGCTTGGATCTTGGTTCCCAAGTCCAGCTCTGCTCTGCTCTGGAGTCAGCTCACCTGGCTGTGTTGTGTCTGGGCCCCACTGAGATCTCCTGAGTTAACACCTTTCAAGAATGAAAGACGTGAACATGCACCAAGGTGACCCTGATGCTCAGTCCAGACTCTTGCTTCAAATGTGGAAGGCAGGGGAAATGTGTTCCACTTGCCTTGTCTAAATGGCAGGACTTGAGGATCTGGTCCCCAACAGCTGGCCTTGGAGAAGACCCAGCATGTCAACCTAGGCCTCTGCTGGGTTCCAGCTTCCTCTCGGGCACTGAGAATATTAAAAACAACATGCCTCTCTCTTTGTCTTCTGAGATGTCTAGCTCACTTGTGGCCCTCATCCACAGCACTTCAGAGCCACGGATAATGTGACATGGGTGTGGGTACCCCCGACAGAGGCACGATTTGTAAGACAGGTCCACTGAGGTGTAGACACCTTTTCAAAACCCTCTCAGAACATCATCAGGTGGCATACGGGAAAGAAGTCATCCTTTCTGTTGGGCACAGCGACAAGACAGCACAGATCTTGGCTGGTGCCATGGTATAAGAACTTCAAACTTTGATTTTATTTATTTTATTTTTATTTTTTTGAGACAGAGTCTCACTCTGTTGCCAGGCTGGAGTGCAGTGGTGCAATCTCAGCTCACTGCAACCTCTGCCTCTCTGGTTCAAGCGATTCTCCTGCCTCAGTCTCTCACGTGACTGGGACTTCAGGTGCGTGCCACCACACCCAGCTAATTTTTGTATTTTTACTAGAAACGGGGTTTCACCATGTTGACCAGGATGGTCTTGATCTCTTGACCTCGCCATCTGTCTGCCTTGGCCTCCCAAAGTGCTGGGATTACAGGCGTGAGCTACCACACCCAGTCCAAGCTTTGATTTTAAGTTGAGAAAAGAAGAAGAGCTTTTACAAGCTTGGAATTGATGGCCCAATTGCTATTGAGCTGTTACAACAGTAATATCAGAAAGGAGAGATCAGCTTTTGTTCCATTGTCTCCCTTCCTCTCTTCCCTTGTCCCTTCCTTACCCCACACCTCGCTGATGAGCAAAGCCAGCTGATGTTTACTGTGTTCTAAAGACCCATGAGAAATGTGCGTACAGCACAGGTCACGCGACTTCCTGTGCAGCTAGCAAGCTGAAGGACAGCTTCTGGAACCCTCTGTGCATCTCTCGGTGGAGCTGTTAGACTTAGTTCTTCTCAGGGCCTTTGCATTCTTTGGACTCTTGATTTTGTGAGAGATGAGACCTGTTTCCAAGCAGGTTCTGTTTACCTGGGAGCTACTCTGCCTTCCTTAAGTCCAGGAACTTCACACAAAGACCTCCCCCCAACCCAACCCAACACACACTGGAAGAGGAGCATCTAGAATGAAGGACATGTTGCCTCTACTCACAAGTGAAAGTAGCTCATGATCATCCCTAGATAATTTAGTCACGTAATCTCCTGAATTTCTTTTTCCTCTACTTGGAGTTTCTAAGGTTGAAATGCATTCAGGCATGTAGAACAATGTGAACGGTGTCTGGGTAAATGCAACATACGCATTTGTTATAAATGCTATTATTGGTTGCATTTTAGATGAAGTAAAACATTCTGGATAACTAGTCTCGGGAAAGGCTACAGTAGGTTCATTTAATGTTGAAACACCTACTCATAGTCATGCATGTAAAGAGGTTTTCCTGGGAGATCTGGGAAGTGGTAAGATATTCTAGTATCTTCCACTTTCCTCTCATCTTCCGCTCGAGATTTTCTGCTTCTTTATCCCCATCTGCCGTGTGCCACTCGCAACTCCACGGCCTCCTAGACAACTCTGCTGGAGTGGATCTCACTCTGGAGCCCCAAATGCCTCTTCCCTTTGCAATGAAACAACATCACCCCCTCACTTAACTGACTTCAGCTAGTTCCTGTCACTAATTTAAATAAACTCACCTTCAAAGTTGGCATGACTTATGGATTTAAAATGTTCGCCCTTTCAGGGATGGCTGGGGTTGCAGTTTTTTTCTACTCGATTTGGCATCAAATATCACCATTTGTTCAGTCCAGGGACATTGACGGAGTGTCTAGTATGTGTCAGGAACTGTCTTATGCACTGGAGAGGTGATGATAGGCAGGATGGACCTTCCTGGAATGTCCACTGTATGGATGAGGCAGACAGTAACAAGTCAACCAAAGAACAAATAGAATGTAGCCAGTTATTTAGGATCTTACACGCTATTCTCTTTCCAACAGCCTCTAAGGCTAGAGGGCTTGGTCTTGAATTGCTATGGATAATTCGTGTGAGAGAATATTTGCATGCTGAGAGTCAGGTGCTCAAAGCAGCAGCCAGGCAGACGGAGAAAAAGTTGTTTTCAGATGTGTCGTGAACCGGTCGCCCTTCTGATTGTTTTTGACCTTGTTTCTGCCACCCACTGGTGCTGTGCCCAGCTCCAAGCATACTGGATTCCTACTGCAGCCTATCAAATATTTACAAATGACATTACAAATATGTACATTATTTACTTTAGCTTCTATAAAATATGTTCACGTCATGCTAAATATACACAGCATATTATATTGCACTGGATTTTTCCTGCTGCAAGTTAGAGAGACTTTCTGGAACTTTCCAAAAATCATGAGGAAAGATCAGTGTGAAGGGAGCATCCAGGGTGGGCACGTTAGGAGAAAGAAGCTGTGTCTGCCTGCAACCCAGGGAAGGTGCTCTCTGGGGAGAAGCAGGACATTGAAGATCTGTCCGACAGAAAATAATTGTGCACTTTGTCCTCCATACTTTTCCTCTATGTTTAGTTCCTGGTTGGAAATAAGCACTGAGACTGAGATCATGCAGTGCTCAAACAAACAGAAGCCCTCATTCACCTCTGACACTGGAGACATCAGTTAGATAGGTCCATTGGAACAAATACCAGGGCAAGGAGCTCAGAGACCCTTGGAGGGTGCATTCATGGTCCACAGAATGCTTTAGAAAGTCGTGGCAGCCCTGTTCAGGTGCCCACATCACTATACTTCCCACCCATAGGAGGGGCCACCCACACCCACTGTCCATCTCACACCACAGGTGAGGTTAAGCCATGGTGACTGTGAAGCAGATGCCTCTGAAGCAGGCTCTTGTCCAGTTACATTGTAACACTGAATGTGTATTCCTGCACAAATTACATCTCAACCTGATCTCGCATCTCTTTTTCTGCTTCCTAATGATCTGAGTGACTGGCAGACAACACTGTCTCCAAAGTCTTTGCTCCTTCCACTTGTCCCTTTAAAAATGTCCTGATAGGAACATTGATGATCATCTTTGAGCTTTTCATCAGCTGTATTTCCCTCTGTGTTGTGTCTTTGAGGCCAAGGCTTGTTTTTCCTTCAAGCCTAGTATCTTCTCCAGGGTCCAGAAATATGTTCTTGCCTTAATAACTTCATGATGGGTACAATGTTTATAACCAAAGGGGACCCTGCTTAGTGAGGGCGTAAGTGTATCATTTCAGAATCAGTAGTGCTCCACACTTCAGAACCTCCTGCCACAGGGGGGTAGATGAGCCCAAGGCAACGAAGAAAAGGTCTTACCTTGTGGATGTCACTGTTTCCATGTTCCTCTGCTGCCAGCAGTGTTATGTTATTAGGGGAGATGCTGATGGAAGCCTCATTTCGGTGCATACAAGTCAAGATGTCTATATTTTAATAACTCCGTAATGGCGGTAATGGTCTTGGCCAACTTTTCTTGTAAAGATAATACCAATAATATTGGCACATACAAAGAGAAACCAGTCGGCTTCCAAGCTCTCTGGATTTACTGTGTGCCCTTATAAAAGGGACTTCCACAACATTCAGCCCTTTTTTGTCCTTTCAGCCTTCTACCATATAGAATACAATGTTCCTCCTTGCTTCTCAGGAAGATGCCATGTTGAAGGCACAGTCTTGGAAGCAGTGTGTGGGCTCTCACCAGACACTGAACCTGCTAATGCCCAATTTAGACTTCCCTAGTCTCCATTACCCTGATTTCCCAGTTTCCATAGTTGTCAGCAATACATTTATGTTGTTTATAAATTACCCAGCCTAAGGTGTTTTGTTACAGCAGCATGAGTAGACTAAGACAATATATCTGTCTTTTCTGTTACAGACTGATAAGTCTGTAAATTCCTCTATAGAATATAAAGCCCTCTGTATTAGCGGTCTTATTTTTGTGGACTCTCCTACACATCAAAGAATCCACCTGTTGTAACAATGATTCAATGTCTTAGACTATTGAGAATACTGTAACAAAATACCATAAAACAGGTAGCCTATAAACAAGTAAAATTTGTTTCTCACAGTTCTGGAGGCTGGGAAGTCCAAGATCAAGCAGTCAGCAGATTCCATGTCTGATGAGGACCTGGTTTACAGATGGTGCCTTCTGGCTGTGTCCTCACCTGGGGGACAAGCCAGTTCTGTGAGGTCTCTTTTATAAAGGCACTAATCCCATTCATCAGGGTTCCACCCTCGTAATCAAGGCTTCCCCTTGGGGGTTAGGAATTCAACCCATGAATTTTTACACCATCACAGTGCACCTTCGCATTTTCTCCACATTTAAAATCAAAGTACAGAACCTTGGGAAGCTAGAAACTCCTCTCCCCCAGATGTCAGGCCATCCTTAAGCATTCATGGTAGCACTGTTAAGCTGTGCTTGTGTAACCTAGCTCAGCTGGCGTGGGAGCCAGGACAGGCCTGCGGTGCCCTCCTCCCACCGCTCCTCACCATCACCCTGAAACAGCGCTCCTTGTCCAGAACTCCACCCACACAGTAACCCAATCCCCGTAGCCCCTGCGACCTAGACAGGTACTGACTCACTCTGTTAGGTATTAAGGTGTTACTACATCTCTCTCTGGGGATGGAGCTTTTTATAGAAAACTCTGAAAGACTAAAACAAGGCTCAAAAGAATAAACGGTCGAAAGTCAGAGGTGGTGACAATTCATTAGAGGACACATCTGGTGATAGAGGGCCCCCCACTCTCCCTATATAGGCAGTCTCCTCTGGGGAGGGGGTGCCCAGTTGGATGAATGCCCCCGTCAGTGTGTCAACGGGAAAGCAGGACTTGATTTCCCCTGGCTCCTGGGCCTCTGCCAAGGTCTTCAGATTTGCTGAAGAATGGCACCATTAACTAGTTACAGAGGCTGTCTGCTTCAGCATGGAGGAAGGAGGGGATGGTGTCTGAGGCTTTTAGATTGGAGCCTGGATTGGAGAGAAGGAAGAATAAAAGGAGCAGATGCTGTCAAAATAGTTTATTGGCTTGATTCATTGGGTTCAGCAGCTGCCACAGAGAAAACAGATTCCTAGAGGACTCCCAGCCAGAGAGCGTGCTCTTTCAAGGGAGTGCGATGGAAAGCAAAGATAAGGCTTTGCTTTGAAGGTATCATGCTTACCTTAACTGGGATTCCTTTAAAAATGGCAGCGTGTGTGTGTGTGTGTGTGTGTGTGTGTGTGTGTGTGTGTGTCGGGAAGGAGACAGGGATATAGCAGTAGCAGGACACCAGTGTGCAAAGCCATCGTTTTTATGCATTCCTCCTTCCCCAAACTCATACCACCAAGAACTCAGCTAAGAACTGTGAATAAACAGAGCTTTTCTGTGTCAGCCTCATTCATACTCAGCAACTTAATTCCGGAGATAAGGGTCTGAAGCACACAGCACAAAGCTTCTGGAAACCGCCCCGACTTCACCCCTCCCCAGGAACCCCACCCCAGCCGAGGTTATGGGGCTGCAGTGTTCCCATTGCTGGGTGAAACAGGGTTTAAATGTCCACTAAGTGAACTGCTGCTAGAACAATTTGTCTTTTTAACTCTCTAAGTTAGTTTTATTTTCTTTATTAAGCTAAATAAAGAAGAGTGCATAAAATATAATGGATTAGCTAAGGAATGATAATAAAGCAACTCCAGGGTAACCATGACTTGGGTCAAGAAAGAAAATGTGGTCAGCTCCTGGGAAGTCCCCTTGTGGTTGCTCCATCCTAACCTCACAGCTTCTACAACCAAGGGGAACTTGGCCATCCTGACCTCACAGATCCTCCCACCCAGAGGATACCCGCCCCATCCTGACCTCTCACCTCCCCCACCCAGAGGACACCTCTGCATCCTTACCTCACACCTCCCCCACCTAGAGGACACCTGCCCCATCCTGACCTCTCACCTCCCCCACCCAGAGGACACCTCCCCATCCTGACCTCTCACCTCCCCCACCCAGAGGACACCTCCCCATCCTGACCTCACACCTCCCCCACCCAGAGGACACCTCCCCATCCTGACCTCAGAGCTCCCACACCCAGAGGACACCTGTCCCATCCTGACCTCAGAGTTCCCACACCCTCGGGACACCTGGCCCCTCCTGACCTCAGAGCTCCCACACCCTCGGGACACCTGGCCCCTCCTGACCTCAGAGCTCCCACACCCTCGGGACACCTGGCCCCTCCTGACCTCAGAGCTCCCACACCCTCGGGACACCT
>CAUYOR010188296.1:0-24906 GCA_963573925.1 Callimico goeldii
CGCATCTCTCTCTCTCTCTCTCTCTCTCTCTCTCTCTCTCTCTCTCTCTCTCTCTCTCTCTCTCTCTCTCTCTCTCTCTCTCTCTTTTAAGACAGACTGTCGCCCAGGATGGAGTGCAGGGGCACGGTCTTGGCTCACTGCAACCTCTGCCTCCCAGGTTCAAGTGATTCTTCTGCTGCAGTCTCCTGAGTATCTGGAGCTACAGGCATGCACCACCACACACGGCTGTTTTTTATATTTTTAGTAGAGATGGGGTTTCACCATGTTGGTCAGGCTGGTCTTAAACTCCTGACCTCAGGAGATTCACCCCCCTCGGCCTCCCAAAATGCTGAGATTACAGGTGTAAGTCACTGTGCCCGGGTCCCCACCCAGTTTTCTCTTGATCATCAGCCAGTGAACTGGTGGCAAGGGGCAAGGTGCCCTGGTTCAGCATAGGGAGCACAGCAGTGGAGAGGTCGTGCCCCCAAACTCAGGACGAGATGCCCATATTTTCACAAGAGCACCCAACCTCAGTCTCGGCCCTCTGTCATGTCCCCTCGACCAGCCCAGTTGTAGGAAGGAAACTGGTCTTTCAATCCCAGCCTTTTGCCCCGACACCAACTCTTTAGGACTGCGCACGGGTTCTGAGCGCCCAACGCTTAGACCTCGCTGCCCCGGTACCCACCCAGTTTATTTACAGCCTCCTTGGGCCCCGGGCTCCGCCCAGACTCGGAGGTTGCCCACCCAGAGCAGGGAAGCCCCTCTGCGCTCCAGCCCAACCCTTTCAGACCAGCCCGAAGCAGATCCATGGCGCACAGGGCGCACGGTTCCCGGAGGCGCGGGACGGACGCGACGGGGAAGCTACCGAAAGTGCCGAGAGAAGCCCTGGTCCTTCCCCATCTGGAGCCGGGGACCGCGACGTGGCAGGTGCCGAAGGGCAAGCGGGTATCCAAGCCCGGGAGATGAGCGAGCGAGCCGTGACTCCACGCACCTCTGCCCCGCGAGCGCGCGCGACCCCTCCCGAACCGTCCGGGCCCGCAGCCCCGCGCCCGCCCCCTCTTGGTGGCCCCGCCCCCTCCCGGGGGCCCCGCCTCTCCCCCGTAGAGGCAGGCCCTCTACTCACCCCCTCCCCACTTTGGTCACTCTGGGGTGCTGGGGAAACCGGGGGAAGTTTGAGGCCGCCGCGCTCACTCCCCTTGGCTCTCTCCATTATTCCCTCCCCAGGATCCTCCCCTGTGTCCTCTCCAGCCACTGCGTCCCGGACCCCCGCACAGTGGCGAGTCCCTGCAGTTTAGAAGCCTCGATGGCTTTTGGTAGAGCATGCGAGGTTTTCCGGAGGGGATGACCTTTGCGTTGGGCCTCCAGGGCTCAGCAGGAGTCGGCCAGCTAGTAGAAGCCCTCTCTACCTACCCAGGGTAGGGATGGGGTGGGGAGGAGACGCTGTGGCCGAGAAAAGGCTGGAAAGAGGCTTTAAATGTCGTGGTCAGCAGCTGAGACCCGACTCTGGGAGCAGGAGGGAGCCGTAGGAGGGTTTCAGGATTCAAGAAGAGGTGGAAGGACTCCAAAGGTTTTGGCACACCAGGAGAGGGGTGATACTGGGAGGGGACCCAGAAAGGGGTGTTGGGTTGGGACAAGAAGCCGGATTTCAAAACACAGAGGAGGTAGAGTGCCTGAGGCCTGGGGAGTTAGTACCAGCGAGGTCAAGGCCCCCAGGCTGGGACAACCCCCAGGTGAGTGCGGAGGGGGTGAGTAGAGGGCCTCCCAGAGCTGCAGGTCCTGCCCAGTCAGCAGAGAAGAGGGGAGGAGCATTAAAGCGGGAGGATAGGGAGGCGACAGGAAGGGAGGTCTGGACTCTTCCCTGGGGGCTCTGGGCCTGCCATCCCCTGCAGGGCAGCAGGAGGGGACCCCAGAGTGCCTGCTTGCATTGTCATGTCTCCAGAAGTCCTGATTGCCCCTGGAGAGGCCCCGAGTTAGGTCTGAGGAACAAATGATACAGTCTGGGTAACCAGTTCAAGGCACATCCTGGGGAGTGGCTCTTCAGAGGTTCCCCCGACCAGGAACATCAGCATGAGGCCCTCTCCAAAGACAGGCTGGAACAGCAGAGGCAGGATTCTCCCGGACTTTCCCTCTGTCCCACTCAAAGGAACAACTACCATGGTGCAGTCAGTGGGTAGCTGCGGGCAGCACAGGGAGGACCCTGTGGGTCTGATCATTGGTCTCTGGTACTGTCCATACACTGCTCCCCAACACACCGCAGCCACCCCCCCCCACAAGACCATCACCTTGCTGTGACCTCCCAGGGCCGTGTTTCTCCCTGGAAGCAGCCAGGAAATAGAGCCAGTGCTCACTCATGCCATGCCCTCCCCAAGCCCTGTCCTCAGCCCTGCCAGGGAGAGAAGCTGCTGACAAGCCTCCCAGCCTGCACAGCTCCCTGATGTCTGTGGGGCCCCAGCCATCCCGTTATGATTGGAGTCATTCCTGGTTGTATTGTGCCAGCTGCAGTGGCCCAGAATCCAGAACCAGGCATGACCAAAGGCTCTGAAAACTGTCCACCATGCTGTGGGCACAGGAGATGAAACAAGGGAGCAGATGCCCAGGCTCAAATCCAGACATGCTACCCAGGATGGGCACAGTGGGGCCAGGTAACAGCTGGACTTCCCTCGAGGGTCTGTTCCAGCAAAAGGCACTGCTTAAGATTCCTCCAGAGAATACTTCTCCATCAGTGGTGATTTTATTCACCTAGGGGATATTTGACAGTCACTTGGCATTTTGTCACAAAATGACAACTGAGAGGGGGTTGTGCTAATGGCATCTAGTGGGTAGAGGTCTGGGATGTTGCTAAACATCCTGCAATGTACAGGACAGCCCCTGATAACAGAGAAATTTCTGGTCCCAAATATCAGCAGTGCCCTACTTGAGACACCTGCTCTTGGGAAAAAGAACGTTTCCCTAAGAGAACCCAATATTAATTGAGCACATATTTTGTGCCTGGTGTTTCTATCTACACATCTCATAGAATTCTCCCAATAACTGTCTTTACCTACTTATTTTTAGAGACAGAGTCTTGCTCTCTATCACCCAGACTGGATTGCAGTGGCATGATCATGAATCACTGCAGCCTCCAATTCCTGGGCTCAAGTGATCCTCCCACCTCAGCCTCCTGAGTAGCTAGGACCACAGGCTTGTACCATCTGGCTATTTTTTTTTTTTTTTGGGTAGAAATGAAGTCTCACTCTGTTGTTCAGGCTGGTCTTCTACTCCTGGCTTTAAGCAATCCTTCTGCTTCAACCTCCTAAATCACTGGGATTACAGTCAGGCACCCAGCTAATTTAAAAAAAAATTTTTTTTTTTTTAAGAGATGGAGTCTTGCTATGTTGTCTAGGCTGGCCTTAAACTCCTGGTCTCCAGTGACCCTCCCATCTCAGCCTCCCAAAATGCTGGGATTACAGGCATCAGCCACCAAACCCAGGTAATTTTTTAATTTGTATTTTTATAGAGATGGGATCTCACTATGCTGGCCTGACTGGTCTTGAACTCTCCTTAAGCAACCCTCTCACCTCAGCCTCCCAAAATGCTGGCCTTACAGACAGGAACCACTGTGCCCCGCCCTGATAACTCTGTATTATTGTTTGTTACACTTGGCACTGAAGCAGAAGAGGGGGACGGGGTGCAATGTACAGGACATTGTACCCTGGTCCCTCACACTCCACCCTTATATTCTCAACTCATCTCTTTCCTGCTTTCAGTTGGTCGACTTCATTTACATGGTTTCCTACCAAGAAGCCTGCTGGGAACACTCAGAAACTAACAACTCCATTTTACAGACAAACCGTAGATGTCAGTGAACCCGCTTGAGTTTGCACTGCCAGTGAGGGGTCTGACCGGATTCCAAATCCCAGCTTCCACCATGACCTGCCCCCGGCCTGACACCCCGTTCCCTCCACCCCACCACCCATATTTCCTGAAACGCTAGCGGACCGCAAAGCTGACTCTGTTTTCCTGTTCCCTACTGGCCATATCACACTTTCCAAACTGCCTGGCCTGTCCTCATTAGAAAGCCATTTTCTCACTTCATCAGACTGGGATCCCTTTGGGGACAGACCCAAATTAGCCTCCTAGTCGCAGGAGTAACTGCTGCGGTGAAGGAATAGGAGACTTCCTGCTTATGTGGTGATCAAGAACCCATCTTACCCTTTACAGCAGCATGCTGTCCAAGGGAATATCTGCAATGATGGACAGGTCTACATCTACCTGGCCCTGTACAGTAGCCATTAGCCATATGTCTCTGTTGTGTGCTTTGAGTATGACTTGTGAGACTGAGAAGCTGAACTTTATATTTTATCAAATATTAATTCCTTTAGCTTTTTTTTTTTTTGAAACAAAGTCTGGCTCTGTCACCCAGGCTGGAGTACATCGGCTCTATCTCAGCTCACTGCAACCTCTGCCTCCTAGGTTCAAGTGATTCTCCTGCTTCAGCCTCCCAAGTAGATGGGATTACTGGCACCTGCCATCACACCCAGCTAATTTTTGTATTTTTAGTAGAGACAGGGTTTCACCATGTTGGCCAGGCTGGTCTCGAACTCCTGACCTCAGGTGATCCGCCCACCTCAGCCTCCTAAAGTGTTGCTATTACAGGCATAAATCACCATGCCTGGCCATATTTAACTTTAAATAACCAAGCGTGGCTACTGTGCTGGATGGCCCAGCTTCATGGTGTCACTGCTCCCTCCTCTTTTCCCCAAGCCTTCTATTTTGGCCTCACCCTTTAGTGAGGCCACACCTCTCTGATTTGGGTGGGTCCTGAACTCCTCACAGAACTTTGACACACACGTGTGTATTTTTTTGCCTACTACCCTTTGGCTGTTCAACCTCTCACTTAAACCTTGCCTCTTGGCAGGGCATGGTTGCTCACACCTATAAACTCAGCACTTTGGGAGGCTGAGGTAGGAGGATCTCTTGAGGCCAGGTCAGCCTGGGCAACATAGCGAGACCCCTGTCTCTACTTAGAAATTCTTTAAAAAATTAAACCTTGTCTCTTCTTGATTTGGGGGTCCTAGGACCCAAGTGGTGGCTCTCTGTGGTCCCGTTTACTCCCTGTTGGGTAGTTCACATTTGGGAGCGTTTGGATGCCATAGGCCAGGGTGGCACTGCCCTCACCCTGAACTCTCCCTGGGGACTGTCCTCTCAGTTCCACAGGACACACCAGACTCCACCAGTCACTAAGTCACAGCACAGCCACCTCCTGCTGCCTCCTCCGAGAAGCCTGCCCTGGTTGCTCTGTGCTGAGTTAGCCATTAATTGGCACCCAACCCTGGGAATCACAGCTGCGTCTGTGGCTCCTCCACGCCCCTTCTGACCTTCTGACCTTCTGACCTTTCTCCAGGTGGGGCTTTTTTTTTTTTTTTTTTTGAAACATCTTTCTCCAGATGGCGGCCCAGAGATTGCCACCATCCTAGAGGCCAGCTCACTGTGGGGCCATAGGTGACAGGCCAGCCCTGGGAAGGGGGTTGTTGGGAAGTCGGGGGGTTGAAGAGGTCGGGGGAGGGCGGTGGCTGAAACCCTACTGCCAGGGTAACCTTCTCCCTGAAGAGCCCAGCTGGGCACCACCCCTTCCTCCAGCAGCCTCCCCAGTTTTCCTGGCGCACTTGACACGCGCTGACAGCAGAGGCTGCCTTACCAGGCTGCGGGGACCGGGCATCCCCAGGCGTCCAGGGCTCCCGCTGCCCAGGCTCTAAATCGAGCGCACCCAAGGGGGTTCCCCCTCCCGCGCCCTGCCCGACCCACTGCCGCAGCTGCCGGCGGCTTGGGGACCAGCAGCGGCTGGGAAAGGCGGGCGTAAGGCTGTCCTAGGGGGCAGGCGGGCTGGCACGGGAGAGGGACAGGAACAGACGCCGGCAGCGCCGTGGGGAAAAGGAGGGCAACCGAGAGGGCCTCCAGCCGAGCCCAGCTGCTAGCAGCCTGGAGACGAGCGAGCCAACTTCCTGGGGGACAGCTGCGCCGCCTGCGCCCCCCTTGCCCAGCGCTGGTGGGGAGGGGTGGGGCAGGGGGATGCGTGTCCATCACCTCCTTAGGAAGCGCTCAGAGCCAGCGCATCATCTCCGAGGCTAATTCGGCTCTAGAAATAACTTTTTTATTTTTTCCTCCCCTCTTCTGATTCTCCCAGAAAGGGGCTCAACCCTTACTCACCCTAGGCAGCTCATGGTGGCCTCTTTCGGTGGTGGTCGCCTATGCTCCGCTGCAGAGCCGAGAGCTGCGCCCGGGCTGGGGTGGGATGGGGGGCGGGGAGGGTGGCCAGCCCAGTCCCTGACATTGGCCAGGCCCAGAGGGAGGGGCAGGCTGTGGGGTGAATGGCAGCGAGGGGAGGGGGCGGGCTGAGCCGGGGAAGGGGGAGGGGAGGGATAGGGGAGCAGTCGCGGGCCCGGAGGCTGGGTGAGGAGGGAAACCGGGCGGGATCCCGCGGGGGAGAGCAGCAGTCCGGCCCGGAGGGGGCCTGGTCCAAGCTGGGCAGGCAGCGAGGGCCTCCAAGGATGGAGGTGGCGTCAGGAGATTCCTGGATTCCTCTAAGTGAGGACCCACCAGGATTTTTTTTTTTTTACTGACAAATAAACTTAGAGCAGGCCAGGCTTGGTTTGGTGGCTCACGCCTGTAATCCCAGCACTTTGGGAGGCTGAGACGGGCAGATCACTTGAGGTCAGGAGTTTGAGACCAGCCTGGCCAACATAGTGACACCCCATCTTTACTAAGGATACAAAAATTACCCAAGCATGATGGTGCCTGTACTCTCAGCTACTCTGGAGGCTGAGGCAGGAGAATTGCTTGAAGCTGGGAGGCAGAGGTTGCAGTGAGCCGAGATCGTGCCACTGCACTCCAGCCTGAGTGACAGAGTGAACTCTATCTCAAAAAAAAAAAAAAAAAAAAGAAAAAAGAAAAGAAAAAGAAAAAAGAAAGAAAAGTAATCACAAAGGGCCAAGAGCACACATGATGGTCGGGGGGTGGGGGATACCGGAGCCCCACATGACACAGTCCTGGGCTTCCCTGCCCTCACATTGTGCCATCATCCTCTCTGATATCCTGCTGGATTGGGAGTATCTAGTACCCTGCTGGATTGGGAGTATCTGGCATCCTGCTGGATTGGGAGTATCCGGTATGTTGCTGGATTGGGAGTATCCTGCATCCTGCTGGATTGGGAGTATCCTGCATCGTGCTGGATTGGGAGTATCCGGCACCCTGCTGGATTGGGAGTATCTAGTACCCTGCTGGATTGGGAGTATCCTGTATCCTGCTGGATTGGGAGTATCTAGTACCCTGCTGGATTGGGAGTATCCTGTATCCTGCTGGATTGGGAGTATCTAATACACTGCTGGATTGAGAGTATCCTGTATCCTGCTGGATTGGGAGTATCTAGTATCCTGCTGGATTGGGAGTATTGGGTATCCTGCTGGAGATTTCTACAATCTAGGTTTTGGGGTGGAGCAGGGAAGACTCTGACTTTTTTTTTTTTTGAGACAGTGTCTTGCTCCGTCACCCAGGTTGGAGTGCAGTGGCACAATCATAGCTTGCTGCAGCCTCAGCCTCCTCAGTTCAAGCAATCCTCCAGCCTCAGCCTCCCAAGTAGTTGGGACTACAGGCATGTACCACCATGCCCAGCTCTTTTTTGTTTTTGGTAGACATGTGGTCTCTCTATATTGCCCACGCTGGTCTCCAACTTCTGGCCTTAAGCTGTCCCCCCCACCTCAGCCTCCCAAAGCATGTAGATTACAGGCAGGAGCCACCGTGTGCAGCCAAGGTGGTGACTTTAGATCAGAAGGTGGATCTTCTCTGAGGTGTGCTCCGGCCCTTCTCCCATCATTTAAGGTGGTACCCTGGCATCAGGCAGAGCCAACAGCTGCCTTCTCAGGGTGGCCCTTCAGGGTCTTTGGCCAACCCTTGTTGGGTCTTGCAGGTATGTTGCCATGCAGTTCAAGAGCAAGGCCACCATTTCCCACTTGGGCTGGCAGGGGTTCCTGGAGTGGCTGTGGGGAATGATGGTCCTAAGTGAGACCCACGCTGCCTGTCCACCCTGTCCCTTGCTTGCAGTACCTGAGGTTGTCCAGGAGTGGCCCGCAGGCCTCCCGGGGCAGTGCCAGGGTGAGAGCCCACACCAGGTCATCCACCCTCTGCTCAGCTGCAAACTGCTTCAGCGAGATGAACACCTGCTCCTTGGCAGTTGGCTGGTCCCCCAAGATTTCATCCACCTGCAAGGAGGGGTCCTGTGAATGACCAAAAGGGATCCAGAGTGGAAGCCTGGAGAACTGTTTTCCTCCTTCCTTTCATCCCTCAGTTTACCTCCACAGGCTGGAGTGCAGTGGTGCGATCGTGGCTCACTGCAACCTTCGCCGCATGGGTTCAAGCGATTCTCCTGCTTCAGCCTTCTGAGTAGCTGAGATTACAGGCATGTGTTACCACACCTGGCTAATTTTTTGTATTTTTGGTAGAGATGGGTTTTCTCTGTGTTGGTCAGACTGGTCTCGAACTCCTGACCTCAAGTGATCTTTTGGGATGGAGTTTCCCTCTTGTTGCCCAAGCTGGAGTGCAGTGGCATGATCTTGGCTCACCGCAACCTCTGCCTCCTGGGTTCAAATGATTCTCCTGCCTCAGCCTCCCAAGTAGTTGGGATTACAGGCATGCACCACAACCCCTGGCTAATTGTGTATTTTTAGTAGAGACAGGGTTTCTCCATGTTGGTCAGGCTGGTCTCAAACTCCGGACCGCAGATGATCCACTCACCTCGGCCTTCCAAAGTGCTCGGATTATAGGCGTGAGTCACTGAACCCAGCTATATCATGCCATTTCTAACCTCACGTCTGCCCTCAAAATGGACCTGGTCTCATTGTTAGTATCTTCATTTTATTTTATTTTATTTGAGACGGAGTCTTGCTCTGTCGCCGTGCTGGAGTGCAGTGGCATGATCTCGGTTCACTGCAGCCTCCGCTCCCCCAGGTTCATGTGATTCTCCTGCCTCAGCCTCCTGAGTAGCTGAAACTACAGACGAGTGTCACCATGCCTGGCTAATTTTTGTATTTTTAGTAGAGACAGGGTTTCACCATGTTGGCCAGGATGGTCTCGATCTCTTGACCTTGTGACCCTCCTGTCTTGGCCTCCCAAAGTGCTGGGATTACAGGCATGAGCCACCTCTCCCAGCCTATTTATTTAATTTTGATTTAATTAAGTTAATTATGTTTTACATGAATTCTCAATCTGTCACCCAGGCTGGAGTACAATGGCTCAAGCTTGGCTCACTGCAACCTCTGCCTCCTTGGTTCAAGATATTCTCTTGCCTCAGCCTCCCAAGTAGCTGGGATTACAGGCACCTGCCACCACATCTGGCTAATTTTTGATATTTTTAGTAGAGATGGGGTTTTACCATGTTGGCCAGGCTGGTCTTGAACTCCTGACTTCAGGTGACCCACCTGCCTTGACCTCGCATTGTCACAATCTCAGCCAAAGTGCTGAGATTACAGGCATCAGCCAGTGTGCTCAGCCAATTTATTTTAACTTAATTTTTTAGTCTCACTCTGTTGTCTAGGCTAGAGTGCAGTGGAGTGATTATAACTTACTGCAGCTTCAACCTCCTGGGCTCAAGTGATCCTCCCTCCTTAGCCCCCCAAGTAGCTGGGACAACAAGTGTGTGCCTGCATGCTTGGCTAATTTGTTTTTTAATAATCCCTCATCTACTTAAAGATACCTGGCTAATTAATTTTTTTTTTCTTTAGAGATGGAGTCTTGCCATATTGCCCAGGCTGGTCTCAAACTTTTGGGCTCAAGTGAACCTCCCACCATGGTCTTTCAAGGTGCTGGGATTACAGGTGTGAGCCACCTCTCTTGCCCAGTGTCTTCATTTTCCATGTAAGGAAACTGAGGCTGGTAGAGGTGATGGCATCACGGGGCTAAGGTGAAGGGGTGAGGATTCAAGCCCAAAGAGAGCTGTGAAGATCAAAGGAACTGATACAAAAGCTTAAAACCATGCCAGGCACTCAGTAATTACTAGTTACTATTATAATACCACACTCCCTTCCATACTGTTTGCTAAGAGATCCCACAGAGAACATTCTGGCTCCATAAAAAAGTCCTGGCACATTAGCTTAGCCCTGAATTTGTCTCCCTCAGTTCTCTCTCCAAACTTTTGTTTCTTTGTCTTTTCATACAAACCAGCTGATACTAATCAAGGTCCGTCTGCACAGAGGAGTGTGTGACCATTGGAAATGAGTGTGCAAATCGACACGTTGGAAATGAATGTCCAAATGGTCACATTGGAAATGAGCATGGAAACTGACACGTTGGAAATGAGCATGCAAATTGATACATTGCAAATGAGTGTGCGAATGGACACATTGGAAATTATGTGCAAATGGACATGTCAGAAATGAGCGTGCAAATTGACATGGCAATGAGCATGCAAACGGTCACATTGGAAATGAGCATGCAGATCGACATAATGAGCGTGCAAATGAGCACGTTTCTGGAAGGCAGGTTAAGTATGTCCAAAGCCCACCCTTTTACCCAATGATCTCACATCTAGGAATTTATCTTAGACACATCCTGAACAAGACACATGCATGATGTATGAGTGAGGTGGTTCACCTGTGTATTATTTTTAACACTGAGACGTTGGCAGCAATGTAAATATCTGACAGTAGGGGCTAAATAATTGCAGAACATCCATATTTGTATGTAGTTTCTTGGCTATCCAGGCCAAAAATAAAGATGAAAATCTCTGCCGGGCATGGTGGCTCATGCCTGTAAACCCAGCACTTTGAGAGGCCAAGGCGGGTGGATCACCTGAGGTCAGGAGTTCGAGACCAGCCTGGGCAACATGGTGAAACCCTGTCTCTACTAAAAATACAAAAATTAGCTGGGCATGGTGGCACATGCCTGGAATCCCAGCTACTCGGGAGGCTGAGGCAGGAGAATCCATTGAACCAGGGTGTTGGAGGTTAGAGTGAGTCAAGATCTCGGCACTGCACTCCAGCCTAGGCAACAGAGTGAGACTCCATCTAAATAAAAAACAAACAACAACAAAAACCATTGAATTGTCCACATGCTACTCAGTTTAGCCACCGAAAGCACATACTCTGTGAGGCCCCTCCCTTGCTGGCTGAGGGTCTGGTTGTCTCTTGGCACTGACAGCTTGAGCTGACCCTGAAGCAAGGCTGCACCGGTGAGTAAGTCCATGACGTTCATGTCTCCCTCTCTGGAGGATTTGTGGGTGCCACTTCAGCCTGAGCTAGGGCTGTTAGGCCCCGCCTCTCTCATCCTCATTCACCTCCAAGCTTCTCAACAGACTCCGTATTCTTCCCTTCCATCCTCTGCTCTCAGAGGATGAAGAGCCCCCTTCCGGTCCGGCGCAGTGGCTCACACCTGTAATCCCAGCACTTTGGGAGGCTTAAATGGGCGGATCACCTGAGGTTAGGAGTTCGAGAAAAGCCTGGTCAAAATGGTGAAACCCCATCTCTACTACAAATACAAAAATTAGCTGGGCATGGTGGCACATGCCTGTAATCCCAGTTGCTCGGGAGGCTGAGGCAAGAGAATTGCTTGGGCCCGGGAGGCAGAGGTCACAGTGAGACAAGATTGTGTCACTGCACTCCAGCCTGAGTGACAGAGCAAGACTTTGTCTCAAAAAAAAAGAAAGGAAGGAAGGAAGGAAGGGAGGGAGGGAGGGAGGGAGAGAGAGCCCCTTCCTGGTCAAGGCCAAGCCATGAGGCCACAGACACCTCACGGCACCTTCTCTTCCTTCCATCTACTTGTCATTCAGCTCTCAGCTCAAAGATCACCTCATCAGGCAGGCTTTTCTGGCCACCCTGTCAAAGTGGGTACTGTCACTCTCACCTCATCCTGGTTATGTCTCCACTTTATTCATCATCATTTTTTTTTTTTTTTGAGGCAGGGCCTTGCTCTGTTGCCCAGGCTGGAGTGCAGTGGTATAATCATAGCTCCCTGCCGCCTTGAACTCCTGTGTTCAAGCGATCCCCCCACCTCCACCTCCCAAGTAGCCAGGATCACACGTGTATGCCACTGTGCTTGGCTAATTTTATTTTTAAATTTTATTTATTTATTTTTTAAGATGGGGTTTCACCATATTGGTCAGGCTGGTCTCGAACTCCTGACCTCAGGAGTGGGTGACAGAGGCAGATCTGCCCACCTCAGCCTCCCAAAGTGCTGGGATTACAGGTGTGAGCCACCACACTCGGTCCATGCCTGGCTAATTTTACATTTTTTGTAGAGATGGGGTTTCTCCACATTGGTCAGGCTGGTCTTGATCTCCCAACCTCAGGTGATCAGCCTGCCTCGGCCTCCCAAAGTGCTGGAATTACAGGTGTCAGTCACCACAGCTAGCCAAGAACTATCATTTTAATGCATGTATTGATCTTTTTCTATAGTAAAAAAACTAGTATCTATTACCTGTGTATTTCCCATTTTTAAATTTTGTTGTGTGGGTTTATTTCCCCCTTTGCTTATGGTACTTTTTTTTCTGGGCAGAAACTTTTTAAAAATTAAGTCCGCTGGGCGCAGTGGCTCATGCCTGTAATCCCAGCACTTTGGGAAGCTGAGGTGGGCGGATCACCTGAAGTCAGGAGTCCAAGAACAGCCAGGCCAACATGGTGAAACCCATCTCTACTATAGATACAAAAACTACCTGGGCGTGGCGACAGACCCCTGTAATCCCAGCTACTCGGGAGGTGGAGGCAGGAGAATGGCTTGACCCTGGGAGGCAGAGGTTGCAGTGAGCCGAGATCACACCACTGCACTCCAGCCTGGGCAACAAGAGCAAGACACTGTCTCAAAAAAAAAAATTAGGTCAAATTTATTGGTCTTTTCTTTTGAGCGACTGGATTTTCCTTCTCACTTAGGAAAGCACCCTGTTGAGAGGTCCTTTCTGAGGCGATCAGGAATCATCCAGTTTTTTCTTTTTTTTTTTTTTTTGAGACACAGTCTTGCTCTGTCACCCAGGCTGGAGCGAGATCTCAGCTCACTGCAACCCCCGTCTCCCAGGCTCAAGCAATCCTCCCACCTCGGCCTCCTGAGTAGCTGGGACCACAGGTGCTTCACCACCACAGCTGGGTAATTATTTCATTTTTTGTAGAGACAAGGTCTCGCTATGTTGCCCAGGCTGGTCTCAAACTCTTGTTCAAGGAATTCACCTGCCTCAGCCTCCCAAAGTGCTGGGAGTACACCAGGGTGAGCCGCTGTGCCTGGCCAACATCTGTTTTTTTTTTTTTTTGAGACGAAGTCTCACTCTGTCACCCAGGCTGGAGTGCAGTGGTGCGATCTCACCTCACTGCAACCTCCACCTCCCAGGTCCAAGCGATTCTCCTGCTTCAGCCTCCTGAGTAGCTGGGGCCATAGGCGTGTGCTTCTACACCTGGCGAATTTTTTGTATTTTTAGTAGAGGCGAGGTTTCACTGTGTTAGCCAGGCTGGTCTCAAACTCCTAACCTCATGATCCACCCGCCTCGGCCTCCCAAAGTGCTGGGATTACAGGCGTGAGCCACCGTGCCCGGCCCATCATCTGGTCTTTTCTTCACAAGCTTTTTTCTTTTTTTGAGACAGAGTCTCTCCCTCTGTCACCCAGGCTGGAGTGCAGTGGTGTGATCTCGACTCACCGAAACCTCTGAACTGTTCAAGCAATTCTCTTGCCTCAGTCTCCCGAGTAGCTGGGATTACAGGCACCCGCCACCATGACTGGTTAATTTTTGCATTTTTAGTAGAGACAGAGTTTCATCATGTTGGCCAGGCTAAGATTGAACTCCTGACCTCAGGTGATCTGCCCACATGGACCTCCCAAAGGCTAGGATGACAGACCTGAGCCGCCGTGAGCTTTTGTTTTGCAGTTTGTTTGTTTGTTTTTTTTTTTGAGATGGAGTTTCGCTCCTGTTACCCAGGCTGGAGTGCAATGGCGCAATCTCGGCTCACCGCAACCTCCGCCTCCTGGGCTCAGGCAATTCTCCTGCCTCAGCCTCCTGAGTAGCTGGGATTACAGGCACGCGCCACCATGCCTAGCTAATTTTTTGTATTTTTAGTAGAGACGGGGTTTCACCATGTTGACCAGGATGGTCTCGATCTCTTGACCTCGTGATCTGCCCGCCCTCAAAGTGCTGGGATTACAGGCTTGAACCAACGCGCCCGGCCATGTTTTGTGTTTTACGGTTGACTTTGACCGTCCCACAGTTCACGCCAGTTATCCGGCTGTGCCAGCGTTGGGCACCGAATGGTCAGTCCTTCGTGGGAGGGTTTTACTCGGTGAACAGAGAGCTTGGCTGCAGGAGGGGCCTGAGCCAGGCTTGGAAAGAGGAGAGGTGGAGGGCGCAGAGTGGGGCCAGGCCGGCCACAGACCCTCAGGGATGGACGCATCCAGCACGCACTTGTCGAAGGTCTGCTGTGCAACCAGGCTCTGCCCTGGACCTAGGACACAGCTCAGCAAGTGGCCGCCAGATCCCCGCCCTGGAGTGGCACGCACGCCGGCCTCACAGCAGGCCATGTGCAGCGCGAGGCTGGCTTCAATTCAGGGAAACGGGGCAGGGTCGGGGATAGGGTGACGGCCGGCATTGTAGCCAGGTGGCCAGGGAGGGGACGGCTGAGGAGGGAGAGTGCTGGGGAGGCCGGTGAAGCAGGTGCAGTGGGTGGGTGCTGAGCCTGCGCTGGGAGGTGGCCGGGTGAGGTCAGCAGCAAGGGAATTCTTTTGAGGGTATTGTCTGGACAGAAGTGTGCTCTCTACAGATTTCATGGCTGAATAGAGAGACTCCCCCCACCAAAAGCAGGGCTGGGTCCCCCTCCTACTGCCCAACCCAGGGTTGGCTGTGGCCCCTGGGGACTGGGCTCTCAGCACGGAGGGCTCTGCCCTGAGGTGACCACCCGCCCACCCCCAGCACCTGGCCACATTCATCATGGACAAGAGCGAAGCCATCACGTCTGTGGACGACGCCATCCGGAAGCTGGTGCAGCTGAGCTCCAAGGAGAAGATCTGGACACAGGAGATGCTGCTGCGGGTGGACAGCGAGTCCCTGAGGCTGCTGGACATCGAATCTCAGGTGGGGCCCAGCCCTCAGGGCAGGGAGCACGTGGGTGGAGGCACCAGGGGGTGGAGACTCGGTGGGTGGAGGCAGCAGTGGGTGGAGACTCGGTGGGTGGAGACTGTGGTGGAGGCAGCGGTGGGTGGAGACTGTGGGGGGTGGAGACTCGGTGGGTGGAGACTGTGGTGGAGGCAGCGGTGGGTGGAGGCCATGGGTAGAGGCGGTGGCTGCCGCCCAGAGGAGTGTCTGGGCCTCTCTGCAGGGGCAGCCATTTCCCATCATCTGGTCCCTGGAAGAGGCTGGGACAGGCGTGGGCAGGGAGGGCCGCATGGAGCTGAGAACACAGGGGAGCCCAGAAGCCTGGGTCTGCCGAGCCACACACCCTCGGGGCATGGGCACGTCCAGGGCCTCGCCCTCCCTCTGGTTGTGTGCGAGGGCCTGTGCTCCAGGCACTTCCTGCTGGGGTCTCGAGGGTGCCCAGGCCCCTGGTGAGTACCATGCATGTGGCGTGTCCCGCAGGAGGAGTTGGAGAACTTCCCGCTGCCCACCGTGCAGCACAGCCAGACGGTGCTGAACCAGCTGCGCTACCCGTCTGTGCTGCTGCTGGTGTGCCAGGACTCGGAGCAGAGCAAGCCCGACATCCACTTCTTCCACTGCGACGAGGTGGAGGTGAGGTGGCGATGCGGGGGGTGGGGGGGTCTCCACAGCACCGTGCCCGCCCTCACCCCGCCCCCCGCCACCTGGCACCCGCTTTCCCAGGCAGAGCTGGTGCACGAGGACATTGAGAGCGCGCTGGCCGACTGCCGCCTGGGCAAGAAGATGCGGCCGCAGACCCTGAAGTAGGCTGTGGGCAGAGCGGGGTCGAGGGGGCAGGTGGGGAAGGGGCCAGGCAGGGAGGGAGGGCCAGGTGTGGCCCCGGCGGGGCTGAGCAGGGCCCCCTCGCCCCCCAGGAGACACCAGGAGAGGATCCGGCAGCGGCAGTCCATCCTGCCCCCTCCCCAGGGCCCGGCGCCCATCCCCTTCCAGCACCCTGGTGGGGACTCCCCACAGGCCAAGAACCGCGTGGGCTCACAGGCGCCACTCAGCGAGCCAGGTAGGTGGGGACGCTGGCAGGGGCTCCAGGGGGCTGGCTCTGCGGGGCTCGGTCAGCAGCCCCGTGTCCCCTGGCAGGCTTCCACCGTCAGGAGTCACAGGAGGAAGAGCCGAGGGCTGTGCTGGCTCAGAAGATAGAGAAGGAGACGGTGGGTGCCTGGGCCTGGCAGGCGGCCCCTCCCCTTCCCTCCCTGCCCCATCCCCAGCAGTGGACACTGGTCCTTGCTACCCCTCCGGCCAGTCCTCAGCCGGTGGCTGCTCCTCCCCAGGTGTGGCCCCGGCTCGTCCCGTCACCTGTGGGGCTGTCCCTGCCGCAGGATGGGTTGGTGGGAGTGTCAGAGGCTGACCCCTGACCCCTCCAACCCCAGCAAATCCTCAACTGCGCCCTGGATGACATCGAGTGGTTTGTGGCCCGGCTGCAGAAGGCGGCAGAGGCTTTCAAGCAGCTGAACCAGAGGAAAAAGGGGAAGAAGAAGGGCAAGAAGGGACCAGCAGGTGCAGGGGATGGGGACGGGGATGTGGTGGGGGGACGCTGAGGGACCTGGTGGAAGCTCCGGCCTGCACGGTGGGCTTCATGGGACCGAAGGTGCAGGGGCTGGGGAGACCAGGCCCGGCTCACATGGCGCCTCCCATGCCAGAGGGTGTCCTCACGCTGCGGGCCCGGCCCCCCTCTGAGGGCGAGTTTGTTGACTGCTTCCAGAAAACCAAGCTGGCGATCAACCTGCTGGTGAGTCCCGTGGTCGCAGCCCTGCCCGCTGTCTGTGCTGAGGGAGGGTGGTCTGACCCTGCCCTGCTCACTCCTCCCTGCCCACAGGCAAAGCTGCAGAAGCACATTCAGAACCCCAGCGCTGCGGAGCTCGTGCACTTCCTCTTCGGGCCTCTGGACCTGGTGCCTGGGGCTGGGGCAACGGGGGTGGGGGCGGAGCGTTGTGAGGGCAGAGGCCTCTGGAGTGTGCTCGGGGTTAGGGCTCACGCTGTGCGGCCACAGTGCCTGGGGTCCAAAGTCCCTTCTTGAGGACCAGCTTGTGGAGCTGAGGGTGACTGGGCAGGGGTCTGTGGGCTACAGGAGGCTGGGCGGAGCTCTGTGGTCTCCGAGGGTCTGTGGGCTGTGGGGGTCTGTGGGCTGTGGGGGGTCTGTGGGCTGTGGGGGTCTGTGGTCTCCGAGGGTCTGTGGGCTGTGGGCTGTGGGGGGTCTGTGGGCTGTGGGGTTCTGTGGGCTGTGGGGGTCTGTGGTTTCCGGGGGTCTGTGGGCTGCTGTCCCCTCTGATTCTGACCCTTTTGCTGTCCCAGATCGTCAACACCTGTGGTGGCCCCGACATTGCACGCTCCGTCTCCTGCCCACTGCTCTCCCGAGATGCTGTGGGCTTCCTGCGCGGCCACCTGGTCCCCAAGGAGATGTCGCTGTGGGAGTCGCTGGGAGAGACCTGGACACGGCCCCGGTAGGACCACGTGGAGCAAAGCCGGGACTTCCCTGGGTGCCAGCCTAGGGGTCCTGGGTGGGCCAGTTCTGGAGGGGCGGGGCTGATCTTGGGATCTCTCACCCCAGCTCTGAGTGGCCACGGGAGCCGCAGGTGCCTCTGTATGTGCCCAAGTTCCACAGTGGCTGGGAGACCCCCGTGGATGTGCTACAGGAGGCTCCCTGGGAGGTAGAGGGGCTGGTACCTGCCCCTGTCGAGGAGGTGAGAGCACCAGCATCCCCATCCCCCCCAGCCAAACACCCACCCCTCACCAGAGTTCCCCCCAGCCCGACACCCCCCTCTCACCAGAGCTCCCCTCCCCAGCCTGACACCCAGCCTGCCCCTGCCCTCCTTACCCAGCCCCAGCCCTGCATCTAGCTCAGCCTGCCCACCTTCCCCACAGGTGAATCCAGTGAGCCGACAATCCATACGACACTCCCAGAAGCACAGTCTCGCTTCAGAGGCCACACCCCCGGGGGATGCGCTACCACCAGTCAGCTCCCCACACGCTCAAAGGTAAGCCCCCAAAGTGAGGAAGCATGAAAGTAAAACCCTTCAAAACCTACAGGCACTAAAAACATATGGGTATGCTGCCACCAGGTGGTGGCAAGTGCACTGTTCAACTGGGTCAAAAAACCACTTTTCCAGATTTGAACCGGTTTTCATTTTGACTGTGTAATAATTAATTAAAGGAAACATTTCAAAAGTCATGTAGAAACTCTCTACCCTAAAATATCAGCTTTCCGTGCATCCACATTTATGCTTAGAATCAAGGTTAGAAACTTACTGAACCCCTGAACTTGAGTGGTTTCCCCAAACACTGTCGCCCTGTTGGGGCTGTTGGGACTGATCCAGGCCCAGCCTCTTGTAGAGCCACAAGAGGAGACTGAGGTCCTGGGCCAGTGACGCCTCTCCCCCCTCCCCCCAACCATTTCCACAGCAGACAAAGAACGAGCCCAGGCACTAGGGGAGTTCCGTCTTCCCTTGCCTCCCCTCCTCTCTTCTGTTCTCATTCCAGGATTTGGTTTTGGGGGAAGGGGGCCAGAAATCCACCTTCTAAGCAAGCATGGCTTCCCCTTGCCCACACTGTCAGCCTGGCTCCCCTGGCCCTGGGCCTAGGATCACCCTTAGAAACATTTGTACCCGGCTGGGCGCAGTGGCTCACACCTGTCATCCCAGCACTCTGGGAGGCCAAGGCGGGTGGATCACAAGGTCAAGAGATTGAGACCATCCTGGCCAAGATGGTGAAACCCCATCCCTACTAAAATACAAAAATTAGCTGGGCACAGTGGCGCATGCCTGTAATCCCAGTTACTCGAGAGGCTGAGGCGGGAGTATAGCTTGAATCCAGGAGGCAGAAGTTGCAGTGAGCCGAGATCACGCTACTGTGCTCCAGATGATGACAGAGCAAGACTCATCTCAAAAACAAGAAAGAAAGGAAGGGAAGGAGGGAGGAGAGGAGGAAGGAAAGGAAGGAAGGAAGGAGGGAGGAAGGAGGGAAGGAAGAAGGAAGGAGGAAGGAAGGAGGGAGGAAGGACGAAGGAAAGAGGCCGGAGCGCCGAAGGAAGGCGGGAGCAGGGAGGAAGGAATGAACGAATGAACATTTCCGCCCTTTGACTGCTGCTCCTGGTCTGTCCCCCCGGCCTGTCCTGATAGCCCTCAGCCCCTCATTTCTCTGAGCACCTGGACATAGGCTGCCCTGATGACCAGGGCCCCACTGACCAGGATGGATGGCCTGGCCTGGTGACAGCCACAGGCCTGCTCTGTGCCAAAGCCAGCCCCCATGGACCTTTGAGGTGCAGGTCCCACCCCACCGAGAGGAGCTTGAGACCAGTCCTCTGCTGGACTACGCGGGCTGTTTTCAGTACTCAGAGCTGCCATGGCTCTGAAGACATCCTGGCGCTCACTGGCCAGCTGGGGAAACTGTGACCCTGGCATTTCCCAGGAATGCCCCTGGCTCTGGTTCCCCTGGGGTGCCTGCCTGGAGACCCCCAGGTGGCCTGGGATGGGCCAGCCTTGCTGTGCCACAGGCCCCTGTGCCACGCCCACCTCCTGCCTGCCCCTCCTCCGCACAAGGCCCCAAAGCTCTGGGGCTGTCACAGTTTCCATTCTGGGCTGACGCTGCAGCCTGTCTCCACAGAGCCCTCCAGAGCAGAAGAGGCAGCCAGCTGTGCACTTGGGAAGCTGCTGCCCCCAGCCCCTGGCCAGGTCTCAGAGGAGACCCCACCCCCAGCCGTGGCCTCAGCCCTCCTCTTCCTCACAGGGGCTACCAGCCAACACCAGCCATGGCCAAGTACGTCAAGATCCTGTACGACTTCACAGCACGAAACGCTAACGAGCTGTCGGTGCTCAAGGATGAGGTCCTAGAGGTGAGGGGCTGGACGAGGGGTCTGCGAGGGGGAAACGAGGCAGGAACGCAAGGGAGGGGCTACCAGGAGAGGTGGGGAGCCGTCTAGGGCCAGGCTGGGTGACGCCAGGATGGGGCACAGCTGTCAGCCCGTTTCTCCAGGGTCGCCACCCCTGTGCTCTGATCAGGATCCAAAGCCTGCTGGAGGGGCCTCCCCATCTTGGGGATCCCCAAAAGCGTGCAGGGACCCCTGTGTCAGGCTGGGGGGAGCGTCTGTACCACCTGGACCCAGCGGGGGCCTGTCGTTCACAACCACCCCAGCCCCTGCGCACTGGCTGCCTCTGCCAGCTGGAATCCAGGCCACCCACTGGGGGACAGAAAGTGGAGCAGGCTGGGGGGAGTGGGCCACATCCACAGCCTGGTGAGGCAGCTCACGCCTGTAACCTTAGCACTGTGGGAGGCCAAGCCCGAGGATCCCTTTAGCCCAGGAGTTCGAGACCAGCCTGGGCAACACCTGGAAACCCTATCTCTACAAAAAATATAAAAAGTAGCTAGGTGTGGTGGTGTGCGCCTGTGGTCGCAGCTACTCGGGAGGCTGAGGTGGCAGGATCGCTTGAGCCCAGGAGACCCAGGCTGCCGTGAGCAGTGACCAGGCCACTGCACTTCAGCCTGGGCGGCAGAGGGGCACCCTGTCTTAAAAACGGGCTCCCAGACCCCTCGAGGCAGGGTGGAGGAGGAGCAGCCCAGCGGGGATGGGGGGTGGAAACGGCGGTGCGGAGGGACAGAGCGAAGCCGGGGTCCGGGAGACCCGCGGGCGCCCTCTGGCCTCTGTGGGTGTCGGAGCTGACGGCGCGCCCCGCAGGTGCTGGAGGACGGGCGGCAGTGGTGGAAGCTGCGCAACCGCAGCGGCCAGGCGGGGTACGTGCCCTGCAACATCCTGGGCGAGGTGAGGCCGGAGGACGCCGGCGCCCCCTTCGAGCAGGTGAGCCCGCGGGGTCCCGGGGTTGGCAGCCTCCGAGCCTCCGGGGGCAGCGCCGGCGCAAGCCCACACCCGCTGCAGAGGCTGGGGCGGGGGCTGCGCTCCCCGGGGCTCGCGGAGGGAGGGAAGGGCTGGCGCGCAGGCCACGCGGGGTCCCAGGCAGGTGCCGGGAGGCGGGCGGGGCGCGGAGCCTGATACCCCCGCCTCGCCCCGCAGACCAGCCAGAAGTACTGGGGCCCCGCCAGCCCGACCCGCAAACTGCCCCCAAGTTTCCCGGGGAACAAAGATGGTGAGAGCTGCTGCTTCGAGGCGGTGGTCCGGGGCCCGGGGCCACCTGAGGGAGGCGGGGCGGGGGGGGTCCCTGAGCCGGGGGCGGGGGCGGGGGTGGGGTGGCGGGGCCCTGAGTCGCGCTACCCCTCAGAGCTGATGCAGCACATGGACGAGGTCAACGACGAACTCATCCGGAAAATCAGCCACATTAGGGCGCAGCCGCAGCGGCACTTCCGCGTGGAGCGCAGCCAGCCCGTGAGCCAGCCGCTCACCTACGAGTCGGGCCCCGATGAGGTCCGCGCCTGGCTGGAAGCCAAGGCCTTCAGCGCGCGGTGAGCGGGGGCGCGGGCGGGAGACGTGAGGGACGCGGGCGGGGGCTGGGGGTGAGCCGGTGACTGGGGGGTGGGGCTGGGGGCGCGGCCGCAGGTGTGCGCAGGTGCGCAGCCGTCCGGGACCTGCGGCGGGGATCCAGGCAGCCACGCCCACGGTGCGGCCCTGATGCCACCTGCCCGCCTGCCCTAGGATCGTGGAGAGCCTGGGCATCCTGACCGGGCCGCAGCTCTTCTCCCTCAACAAGGAGGAGCTCAAGAAGGTGTGCGGGGAGGAGGGCGCCCGCGTGTACAGCCAGCTCACGGTGCAGAAGGCATTCCTGGAGGAGGTGAGCCAGCCTGCGCTGCGGCGCCCCCCCCCCCCGCCCCTGCACCCCTGCCGGTTCCTGGGGTCGCAGAGCAAGGAGGAGGCAACCCTCGGACCTGTGGGGCCTTGGGCTGAGGCTGCCCCCGTTTCTCCTTCCTAGAAGCAGCAAAGCGGGTCTGAGCTGGAAGAACTCATGAACAAGTTTCATTCCATGAATCAGAGGAGGGGGGAGGACAGCTAGACCCGGCTGCGGCGGGCGGGGTCTGCCAGAGGGGAAGCCCACCCGCAGTGCATGGAGTACTATTTTTATATGTGTATGTATTTTGTACCAAGGACAGGGAGGGGGTGTGGTGCTGGCCTGGGTCCCTGCCCCTGTCAGAAGGCACAAGGCCTGTCCTTGGGTCCAGCAGTGCCCAAGGCCTGGCCCACACCAAGGTCAATCTCAGCCAAACCTGCCGCCTGGTGGTGCCATGCCCTTGTCCACCTTCCCAAGACCACAGAACTCTCTGGGACGGGGCCTCTGTGCCTGGCCTCCCCAGTGCACCTGTGGGGTCATGGCTCCTCTGATGCTCCCCCATCTCCACCCCCTTCCACCTCCACCACACCCCAGGGTGGACTGGAGCTAGGGCTGGCAGGGCTGAGCCCGGCACACACGCAGGGTTCTGCTCCCTGAGGGGGGGGCCTGGGAGGGGCTCCAGCAGGCCGTGCCTGCCTTAGCGGGTAGGCGGAGGAATGCCACATGCTTCACCTGAATGGGTGAGAATGCAGGGGATGCAGAGCCGGCCTCAGACACCCCCAGCACTCACCCTCACAGGCCCAGGACTGGAGCTTCCTCTGGCCAGGTTTCAGACCAAGGATCCCTGATGGTGTTGGGGTGCTGGTGGGTCCTGGTGACTGGACTGGAGTCTCACCCTAGAGCTAAGAGATGGCCGAGGCACCAGGGCTAAGAGATTAAACTAGTAAAGTCTCCAGGAGCCGTGTGTCTCATTCCCTGGGAGCGGGAGTGGGTCCTGGAGCCCCTGGAGACAGTACCTTTTCTAAGCACTGCCAGGCAGGGGGCCGGCCATCAGCCAGGCTGTCCAACCCATGAGCCGAGAGGACCCGGGCGGTTCCTCTTCCTGTGGTCCTCCCAGTCCCGGCATCCAGAAGGCCCAAAGCCTGTCACCCAGGCCTGGCTTTTGCTGGGCATAACCCTAGTGGGATCGGTGGGAGTGGAGCCAGCTCCAACAGACCGTGAACAGGCTGAGGGGCATGAGTCAGAGGGCGAGACCGAAACTGGACTTGGAGATCTCAGCCCCAGGTGATGGAGGCTCCCGAGAAGAGGGACCGGACCACACTCAGCGCCCTGCCTGGGAGGGGCACCTGACAGCCCGTCCAGTGTCCACCGGAGCCGCACCCTCGGAAGGGCCTTTGGTGCCCTCTGCTGGCCGCTCTGTGTGCTGCCATGGGTGTCACCAGCGGTGCCTTTGCTATGGATTGGTGGCAGGGGGCAGGACCCAACCCTGGGGTGCAGCATCCGGGGACACAGTCCTGGGGTCTTGGCCTGGGCAGGGGCGCAGGTGGGGCTGGGTTGGGGGGGCATGTCCCTTGCCCTATTCACCACCCATCCAGGCCTGGACACCAGGCCACAGAATCCCTGACTCACAGTTCCGGCCACACTGGGCCAAGTCGTAACCACAGTGTCTGGCCAGGGTTGGGTCGGCTGAGAGTGTCTGGTGCCCTCAGAACCATGATCCCGGCTTGATGGCCACCATCCCTCTCCCAGGCCCCCCGGAAGAGGGCCCCCATGCCATCAGATGGACCCTGCAGACAGGGAGACAGTCCCAAGAGGAAAGGGAGGGATGGGGCACTGGCCCCTCCCTGCCACCCACAGATCTGGCCAGTTGGGAGCCAGAGACCCCCAGCAGTGGGATGGGTGCCCTGCCTACCAAGCCCCCATCTCGGGATGGGGACGGGCACCTGTGGCTACATCTGTTCCAAAAGCGGCCTCTGTGGGCCCCGGGATGCCCGGCCTTGGAAGGGAGGGGAGGGGCCACCCACTCCCAACCACCCCAGAAACAGAGCCTGTCTTTGCCAGGATTGTCTGGACTTCATATGCCGGCTCCAGGCTGCTCAGCTCCCAAGGGCCCCAGACCTACACTTGCTTCCTCAACCCCCTCCCCACCCACCTCCTCTAGCCCACTTGGAGTCCTCCCTCTGCCTCCTGGACAGCTGAGGAGGCCCCAGGAAGCTGGACCCCCAGATCCCAGCGTCAGGCCCCAAGCAGGCTCGTGCCCCAGGAGCCCTGAGTCCCAGGCACCATGGCCCCAGCTGTCTGCACAGACCTCTGGGCTTGCAGAAATTCTCCCTATTTCTTCCAAGGGGCTTCATGCCACCTCCTGAGACCCCCTCGAGAGCAGATGGGACCGTCGACCCCACCAACCTGGCAATGGGCACAGGTTACCCGGTGTCAGGTGGGCTGGCTTTGTGTCTGCTCTGGCTGCCCACCCCAGGGGTGAGGATCGCTCCGCTTCCTCCCTGAGGGCATCACTGTTTGGGGCCAGCACTGTTCCAAGTGCTGCCCCAGCAGCCCCATGAGGCAGCCATGGATAAGCATGACATGTAGAGGGCCAGGTCACCTGCTCGAGGTGCAAGTTTTGGGGCAGGAGCTGGGGTAAAATGCCATCTCTCATAGTTCCAACGTGTCCTAACCACTCACCCCACCCCGGCCTCTCCGCCCACCTCCCCACCAGGCAGGTCCACAGAAAGAGGGTGATCTGCTGGGGCTGGCCCCACGGGGCTCAGGTTGCCAAGGGTCTGTCCCTGGATGTGGGAGAGTGCACGCTGGGCAAGCAGGGAGGGCGGGGCTTTGAACCCCAGACCTCAGAGTGGGTGGCCTGAGCTACCAGGGGGACTGCCAGTGGCCACAAGCAAATATCCCCACCAACAGGGCCTGTTTGTCTTGGGACAAGCATCTCTTTGTGGCTGTCATTCCCCTTCTCTCCTCCCCCCAGCTGGCCCTGTCCACCCACGCCCAGCCAGGTCCAGCTGGACCCAAGAAGGGCTTCTCGAGCCACTTGGGAAGGACTGTCTTTTTCTTTTCTTTTTTTTTTTTTTT